>JNEM01007010.1:0-11998 GCA_000697335.1 Conidiobolus incongruus B7586 | reverse complement strand
TTATATATTATCTTTATAAAGAAAATAATTTTTTAATGGTGTTCTTAATATAAATTAAAAAGACATATTATTTTGAATAATAATTGCAAAATATATAAAATTAAAGCTATAAAAGATTTTTTATATAAAAAAATAAAGGGAGTTATCATATCTAATATATTTACTTAATTATAACCCTTATAATCATAATTGTTTTGGATAATTAAAAAAACAGCTTACAGGAAAAAAAATTCCTGCAAACAAATTAAATTGGTTTCTAAAATATTAAATTTCAGTCTTTAATAATAAGAGCTATTTTTTAAGTATTAGAAGCTTACCAAAGATATAGAAAAAAGTTATTAATAATAAAAAAACCTATTAATTATATATTATTCATTAATTTTTATATATTATTTATTAATTTATTTATTTAATTTTAATTTTAAAATTATACTATTATTTAATTTCTATATTAATAATTAAGAATTAATAGAGTTATTAATAAAAATATATATGATTATAATTTTATATTTTATTTTTATAGGTTAGTGTATATATATATTAAAAACTATACTCAGTTATAATATAATAATAAGAAGTAAAAATATAACCAAATAATCTAAAGTCTTTATATTTAAGTATTTTAACCTTGCTAATATAAATAAATACTCAAATATGAAAATAACCTATAATTAAATTTTAATATAATTATAGCCAAGTTATAATTTAATTTAAATAAAACAAATTTATTTATATTTCAATAATAATTGGAAATGACTGAAAATTACTATTAAATTAATTTGTAAAAATTTTATTTGTTTCTCATAATATCATTCAAACCATAATTAATTCAATTAATAATAAGAGTAATAAATATTAAAAAACTATTAATTAGCTTGACAAAATATCAAATTTAATTTGAATTAATCATTTTAAATGAAATTTCCTTATGTTAATAAATTTTGAAACCCTATTAGAAATATATATATAACAATTATGATATATTCAGAAATAAAAGGTGTAATTATATACAAAAATAATATTAAAAATACAAAAACCCTGTTTTTAGAATACTATATTTAAACTATATTTAAACTATAATTATTAGATTTAAATATAAAAATTAGGAATATTAATACTGAATATCAAACCTTTGATTAGTTTCAAAAAAATTCACCATAATTGCTAAAATCCATATCGTAATTTTCATCTTACAAAATTAACATTATATTGTTGACTTTGATTAGAAATAATAACAAAATTGAAAAAGAATATAGATTTTATAAATTATTTACAGTTTATTCATTGAAACTTTATAATATTTTCCTTAATACCTGAAAGTATGATCTTCAATATATTTCTATTTCAAAATATTGTTTAAATAAACCTTTGAATAACATTTCGATTAAATTATATATATTTCAAAATGTAATTATAATCTATCAAAAATTATTATGAATATGCATTCAAACGTTTTTAATGACTCACAATATCTTAAACTACAAAAATAATAATATAATATTAAAAGAAATATAATATTTGATTCCTGTTAATTAAATAAATAATGCTGGAATCGATGATATTGTCATGAGTCAGGTGACTCTCCTCCCACGTAATATGCTTACTTCAACTGAATATAAGGGTCATTCCCCCCTCACGTGACCAACCACTTCAACCCTATCCTTTAATCAGCTAACGATACAACCCTCAGAAAACTCCAGAAACCTACTACTCTATGCACTATACATAGAACTCAGAAACAGAGCTATTCTACACAGAAGGAGTTCGATCTGGGTCCTCCCAGCTATTTGGCTTAAACCAATAAACCCCCTATCTCCCTAACCTTTACCTGGAATTCCCTAGATCTCTCTCTTTTGCTTATACTATTCCGGACACGGCTTTCCCAAGACGTGTTAATATCATAAGATAATTTTCAAATTGCAACATCCAAAAATAGTAGAAAAATTTCAATTGGATATGTTCCAATTTGTGTATTATTATAAGAATTAAAAATTTTTATAAAAATGTTATTTAACTAAAATTGTTAATTTAAATTTTTTAAAATTTATTTTAATGCAAAATATTTTTAGAATTTTAAATTTTATTCATTTGGATTAAATAGAGTATAATAAATTCTTGAAATATATTATTTTTCATATTTACCAATTTGATTGAAAAATTGTAAAATAATTTCAATATTTTTAATTTAAATTAATTTACATAATATCATATACTTTTAAATTAAATACAAGATTAATTATCTTATATTGTGAAATAAATTTGTCTTAAAAACCTTAGATAACTATGCAAAGAGAATGTGGAATAATATTACAAGATATTTAAACAAAACGCGGAATATGTTTTGGTGACTATTTATATAATATAATAATTTTGTATATTTTTTGATTTTGTTTATTAAAAAAATTTACACAAAATAGGAGTGTTAATTATGTAAAGATTAAAATATTTTTTAAGGTTAGTATGATTCATTATATTAGTCAATTAAATATTATAAAAATTGTAAGTAATATATTAACCAATAATAATCTTATTCATATGTATCGTCCTAACTTGTTTGTCCAATGAATGAAATATATATATATATATATATATATATATATATATATATCAATGTTATTAATCGTCAAAATTTGCTTATCTATGCAATTTATATATTTGATAAGTAATATAACTACGCATTATAATATGGAAGAGTTAATTATCGATTGCATTAAGTGCATAAAATTAAAGTCAAACACTAATAATAAATAAATAACAAGCAATTGACTGATGAAATAAAGACTTGAATTAAATTTTCTAGGAAAATAATATTCAAAATACTAGCTAAAATAAGTTTAATTATATGGTTAAAAAACAATAGAATATTAATAAAATTCATATTTTTTACTATTTTTACCTAGTTCGAAAATTTCCACTTTATATATTATTCAAAGTACATAAAAGAGGAGCATACAGAGTTCAGTCAACCAACCGAGAAGTATGAAATTAAGAAGCATATACAGCAAACCTCATCATATAAGGTATTAGAAATGGCTTTCACGCTTATGGATAACTGAAAGGGAGTTTCTGACTAGAAGTATGGCTACAAGTCCGAATGTAATATAAAGCAGTGTTTGAAAGAACACTGCTCTAAGATTAATCTCGACAAAGTTTTTGAACTGCGTCGAATTATGGCTTAAGATTTACTCCCATAATCTACTATCGATAATGAATATGGTCTATATGCTGCCCCAGACATTGAAAACTTCCGAATTCGGAGACTCTTGACAATACGTAAGCCATTGAGACTTCATTGAGGAGTTGAAGCGAATCTTAGAGATCGTGGCAAATATTATATTGGATCATTCTCCATAAGCCTACAACTGTATTAATCATCATTCTACTCAGCGCCAAAGCATCATCAAATGTAATTTGTTATAGATAGAGTGTCAATACAACTTTATTACAATTCGCATGAAATAAACCTCAAAAATGGAGATATCACGGAAGTAACTGGCTCTGGAATATAGATAGATGCCATTTGACATTATATCTTTATGATGAATTTGGTGATATTAATTGTATATAATTTAATCACTATTCAATTGAGTATTGTACAAACCAAACTTTAATATATTAGCATTTGACGGATTAATAGTCCTATAGATTGAATATATAACAGATTATTGGAAATATCCATAATATGAGTTTAGATATATCCCGAAATTTAATATATATATATATATATATAATGGTTATTTTAAAGGAAATATATTAAAAATTTCAATTCTTATTACCTTTTGTATTTTTCAAAATTAAATATTTCTGATCTCCTAATATTTATAATACACCCTTTTTCATTTTAAAAGTAAATTTATAAAATAAGTTATCATTAATACAAAAATAATCAAAAATAAATTATTATTTAATTCAAATATAACTATCAAATTGGCATTATTTTAAGAAATGAAATTAATTTATGAATCACATTTTTGAACTAATAAAATTCATATAAAATTCAATTATTTTTATATAGAATTGATGAAATTTATATCAAGTTATAATAACCTTTTTAAATGGTAATATTTATCATAATTGAAGTTGAATACAATCCATATATAAGTTTTGGTTAAGTATATTAATTTTATGCTAATTCTAAAATTTGATAAATCAATTATTGTCATTACACTTTAAATTATCAGATTTTTTGATATCTTAAACTAATGCAAAGTGTATGATCATGTTTAAAATTTAAGGTATATAATTACTTATCTTTTTCACAATATTTAAATTTAACAATTGATCTAATTACTGAAATGATTATTTAGATAATAATGATTATATTTATCAAAAATACTTTATCATAAAAATCTTATATAAATGAATATATTTAAAATTCTCATATGCTTAAATTAAATCCAAATATTAATTAGTGTAAGATTAAGCATCTATATATTGGTATTGTAATTGGGATTTTTCTTTTTGCTTTTTCGAAGTATTTATACAATTTAATTATTAGATTAAAATATTAACATAAAAACAAGCTCATTATTATACTTTATTAATAATTTAACCGTGATAAAATCAAATTTTTAAATGATATTGTATAGTTGTTTATTGAATATTTTACCTTCGTTCTGAATATGAAAATCATTAAAATCTAAAATGTTTATGGATAAACTTATTAAAATATGTTTTAACTATTTGCTTAATATCTATGATAAAATAATACAGTCACTTAATTTACATATTGTAAACCTTAGATGTGTTCATCATATTAAATTTTTTTAATGTTATATTTCTCTTATTATAATATTTCCATTTGTTTAATCACTTATACCACCATTATTATTGATTGACGATCAATTTTCAGTTGATTGGATATTAAAATTTACCAAAATTTGCATGAATTTAAGAAATAATAACTAATCATTATTGGCATTAATATTAAATATATAAATTTAGAAAAGAAATTCTAATTGGCATGATTTTTATTTTTTTTTCATTTCATATTCCATGATTTCTTTTCCTAAAACTATTTTGCATAATAGATCCTTGGGAATATAAATAGATACTTAAAGATATCATTTTTGTTTTGAAAAAAAGAGTATTAACTATTACCAAATTATAAAAGAAATTATTTAATGATATACAAAGAAAACAAATTACAATTCAATATGTTAAAATTTTTAATGATATTTTTCTTTGCTGGATTAATTATATTTAACTTAGTATACTTTGCAAAACATAAACAAGCTTTAAGTATGAATATTTCTAAAGATAAATTTGTTGGAATTAAACAACAAATATGGCAAACTGCGCCTGCCAAAGTTGAGAAGAAAATTCATAAACTCATGGATATGTGGAAAAATGTTCCCGGTTGGAAATATAATTTTATGAATGATGATCAAGTTAGGAAGCATTTAGAAGAGCACTATCCTCAGATTGATTTTGATAAGGTTTTCGAACAGAGAGCCATTCTCGCTTATGACCTCTTCCGTTACTCAATTATCTATCACGAAGGAGGGCTCTATGCTGACTCGGATATTGAAATCGCTTCGGAATTTCATGACTCAATGAAACGCCTGAGCCAATGTGGTGTCATCGTAGGTATCGAAGGTGACGTAAGAGATCGTGGAAACTGGTACATTGGAAGATTGCCAAGAACCCTACAAATTTGTCAATGGTCATTTTATGCTGCACCTAAGCATCCTATGATGAAACTTGCTGTAGATAGAGTAGTAAGGCAAATTGATTACTATCTCGCGAGAGGCAAGAATCTCCACGACCAGGATGTTATGGAAGTATCTGGGCCTGGTATTTGGTCAGATTCTATAAGAGATTATGTCTCTGTTACTACTGGTATCGATATTGTTGAGTATATGAAATGTGGCAAGTCTTACAAGTTTAATGATGTCTGTATCTTGAATGTCAAGGGCTACGCACTTACTATGCCACACTCATGTGGGAATGAAACTGATTCGGATACGTTTATTATTGACCTTCATCATTTCTTGGGATCTTGGAAGCATGATTAATATATATTTATAATTATTGGTTTGATTGAATGGTATTTTAATTAGTTATACTCACATTTATATTATAAAAATATAGTATTAAAACTAAATTAATAATTCAAATAATAAACTCCCAATTTTATATAAATAATTTAAACCAGGATTATGATTTCATAATTATGAAAATTATCTATTGCTTATTATTCACAATTTTATTTTCATCTTATTATTAAAAATATATCATTTAATATTATAAAATATTTGATTTTTTTTAAAAATAACTTTTGTAGAATTTCTAAATTAAATATATTCTATATAATATCTGTATAATATATAAGGATAATAGTTAATTTGAAATAGTCCTCACTTGTCATTGAATTTATCTTGTTTAGCTTATATTATTTATATATTTTAATTTTAACTTGATAAAAATACATTCAAAAAAAGAAAATACCCTCAGTTTTTATTTATTTTTTTTAATTAATACCAAAACATCAATTATATAATGGAATTAGTAAAAATTTGTTAATATTTGATATTATAATTTATATTGATTATTGTAAAATAATATATATTATCAATAATATAATTTCAATAAAATTGAGAAATATTTATTTTAGTATTTATAATTTTATATATTCTTGTAATTGATTCAAACTATATATTATCTTTATAGGTATTTTTAATTATTAATATTTAGTAAACAAAAGCCATAAAATATATAATCGATATAATATTTTTTAAGATATATTAATAAAACATTTAAGTACTTGGTTTTTATCAAACTTCAAATTAAGAGCTTCAGATATAATTTAAAAATAATTATAATAAAATAGTTTTATCATATTGATTTTTTAAATATATTTATATATTTTTTGATTTATCTGGATATAAATTAAAAATTTAAAATTAAATTTTAAATAAGTGAATATAAATAGATTTATCTCAATAAAAGTATTTAAAACTAAAATATAGATATATAAAAATAATGCTGGATTAAAGATTAAGGAATATGTATATTAGTGCTATCTATTATCTTAATTAAATTTTTGAGAAAATTCATTCAAGTCACTATACTAGATCAAGTATAAAAATATATATAAATGTTATTAAGATATTATTAAAGTTGGTATTTAATAAACTATATAGTTTCAATTGAAAATAATTCTTTTTATACCAATAGAAGCTTATTATTTATACTCCAATTGTGAATATATTCTTTACTTAAATGGAAATTTAAAATTAACATTAATATGAAGTTTGTTTGAATCCAAATTTGGCCAAGTAATATGTGAATCATTATGTTAAATTATTAAATAATGAATGAATTTAAAAGATATATAGTAATTTTTATTAAAATCAATATCAAAGCAGTATTAATAATTCAAATTAATATAAATAATTTTTTTAGTTTATATCACAATTATTAATTGCTTAAATTATGGTATTAATTAATTATATTTAAATTTTAAATTTTATATGGATATTATTACTCTATATTTTTAATAATGGGAATTTTTTGTGATTCAAAATAAATAAATATTTTAATATATAATATATAAAAATAAATATATAATATAAATTTAATAGTTTCTTTTATTATTAATAACTTTTTATTATATTTTTAATAAAGATCTAATATATAAAAAACAATTCTTTTTATTAAAAACTAAAATTTGATGTTTTACAAACCAATTAAATTTTCTTATAGATATTTTCTTTCTTATAAGCTAGTTTTTTAATTGCTTAAAGCAATAATAATTACATAAATTATAATCTAAAGAGTATATTAGATATAGTAGTTTTTTCCAGTTATTTTTAATTAGAAAGTTTTTTATAGCTTTAGATTTATATATTTTGTAATTATTATGCAAAATAACTGGTTTTTTCAAATTATATTGAGAATAATAATTAAAAATAATTATATTTAAAAAACAATATAAAGTTTACTATTAATTGATTTTTCTTGAAAAACTAAATAAGAATAACATATACTATTATAATCTATTATAATAATTAACATTCATTTATTAACAAAATGCTTATTTCAAAGAATTTATAAACAGGTTAATTTAATTTAATCTAGCATTTTGATTTGTGTTTTAGTAAAAGATTATATATAAAAATTTAAGATTCATCAATTATAATTATTTACTCTATAAGTTTAAGCTTCTAGTAATATTTTAGTAAGTTTTATTTAGCAATAATTACTCTAGTTTTTTTTAAGCTTTAATTAAATTATAAAATATCTATTTTATATTTTTATTTATTAATTTGAGTTTAAATTTTAATATATATAAAATATTTGTAAAATTAATATTAAAGTACCTAAATAATTCTTTAAATAAAATAAAAAGGTGCTTTTTAATATATTTTTTTATTTTATTAAAAATTGAAAAAGTAATAGTTGAAATTAATTTTTTAAATTTTAACAAGTTTTAAATAGTTTCTCTTTTAATCTTGAAATAGTTTACTTAGTGATAAATTGTTGATTTAAATAATACTTCATTATTAAAAGCTAATTGTAAATTTTAAATAATTTTAAAGGATTTATAGTTATGTTTTATTAATATTAAAATAAAAAACTTTTGGTGATTATTATTTGGTTTAAATATAATTAAATTAAATAAGCTATTTCAAAAAGTTAATTTTTTAATCAAAAAAATTATTATATATATATATTTTAAAAATATATAATCTCTTATTTATTTTATATATATCTATTCATTTAAACTAATAGTATTTTTGAAAAATCAGAAATTATAAAATTTCCTATTATTTTAAATTTAAGATAATAACTTCAGAATTACATGACTCTATGAATATATTGAATAAAAATAATATAATATTAAAAGTTGAAGTTAGAAATTTGAATAGTTAGATATCAAGATAATAACAAAGATTATAATTTTCTCTATAATTGTTATAATTTCCTCCAGAGTATTTCCTTATAATATTAATCATTAATAAGGTAATTAAATAAATTAAATAATATTTAGTGATATAAATCTTCTCCACCAAGAAATTATGGAAATTATTAGTCTTGATATCTAGACCAATTGAATTAATTATAATATTTCTATTATTACCGAAATCACTATAAAAAACCAAATGAAATATGGAGGTTATTACAAATATAATAATGTTTTTATCTTGAATATCAATGGATTTGCATTAAGTATGCAAAATTCATATTATAATAAAACTAAAGGAAATTCTGTTATAATGAATATATATTATTTTTTATATCTTAAAAAGGTGATTAGTATAATTGTATTTAAAATCAGTTTACCAATTTCTTAAATATATATAAAATGCTAAATTATTTTATTAATATTTATAGAATAATTATAATTAACATTGTAATTTTGTTTTTACAAATATGATAAGTACAATATTGTATACAATATTAATTATTTTAGCAAATTATATTTCATTTTAATGATTATATATTCATTCGAAAAATTTTATCATTTATTAATATCCATATAAACTTTTAATATTTAAGATTTATCAGAAATAAAGTCTGAAATTTTTTTAATTATATCAGAATATTATTTTACTAAGTTATTTATCCATCATTTGATTAAATATTCATAATAATTTTTTAGGTCAATATGTAGTTTTCAAGTATTTAAAATATATGAAATAATGTACAATATAAACTTGATAGGTTATATTCAAAATAATATATTATATTTGATAATTTATCAGTTATAATAAATAGATATATTTTTTGGAATTTTAATATAATAGGGGTATCAAACAAAATTATTTAAATCAAACAAAATATTTGAATTAGTTTTTTATTATTGTAACTTTAGTAAGTTAATTATTCAAAAATAACTTTTTTAAAATGGGTGATGATTTTTATAACTCATCCAAACTAATTTTTTTATAATACCAAAAATATTTTAATCAAGTCCTATTTATTAATTTATTTATCATATTTAGCAATTTGTATAATCAAAGTATTTGGAGATCAGATATAAAATATATATTTATATTATAAGTTTTTATAAAATGATAAATCTAATTTATTTAACTTTTCTGATATATTAAAAATTATAATATATTCCAATATTTTAAATAAAATTCAAAAATATATAATTTTTAAAATCAATTATAGTATTTATCAATATTTAATTCACTTAGTTTTTGATTAATGTATCCTTAATATTAAATCTGAAAATATATTTTTTTCAAATTTAACTACAATATTAAATGTGGGAAATTTGGGAATTAAAATATATATCTGATATAAATATAATTTTTTTTATTTAATATATAATTTGATTTTTATATCAATCTTAGAATATAATACAATAGTCTTTTTTTAAGTTATATAATTAAAACTATACATATTAATTTTATACCCATAATATATAAATTCTTGGAGTATAAAAATTCAAAATTATATTGAAAATTTATTATCTAATATAATACTTTATATATGAGCAGTTTAAAGTAATAAATGTCCTTTTTCAACTTGATCCAATTATGATATAAAAATTTAATTCTTATTTGATTACTTCTAATATTTATTGTATAATTAAATAACTTAGAATATTAAAGCTTTTTTTATTTATGACTTTATATATAGAAATAATTTATACTGGATAAATTTATATAAGATTGGATAACTCTGAATTCTATTTGATTAAATCGAATCAAAAATTTTATAAATTCAAGTAAATAAAATCACTAATGTTATTTAGTGTTAAATTTTAATACTTCCTGAATATTTTAAACATTTTAATTAAAATAAATAGTATAGAGAGATTGATTAAAATTATTATTTTATTATTGCTCACTATATTGCCTAAGTTTATATTAGAAAATCTAATCTCAGTATATATAGATTGATTGATAAAAAAATCTTCAAGAGTATTGGTATTGACAAATATATAAAAATACCTTTTATAATTGAAAAATTAAAGGTTTATGATAATTATCCTATTTTACCACATCCTATAGCTAATTGAGTTTATTGGTAGATATCATTTTATATTATCATAATATTATTAATAAATTAAATACATAATTAGAATTAAAAACTTATATATATATATATCAATTAAAATAAATAAATTATTCATTCAATTATTAAATATTATGAATTGTTAATATTAAATTATTAAACTTTTAATTCTATTCAAGTTAATAATTGCTAATTTTATACATTAAAGAATGAATATAGATAAAAAATTATTTTTTAAGAATAAAGTATAATAATGTATAATAAATAATGACAGGGAATAATCTTGTTCATCACTCAAGATACTCCAATTACCACACTGATTCAAGAAGTCACATTGGAAGTACCTCATTCCATGAACTGGTTGAACCTGTCACTTAATAAGCACATTTTTCTATCTTCATTTCAAAAGTATACAGTCTATAAGTTTTTCTCGTAACACTCACAAAAGTATTGAGTCGTGACGAGTGTGAGATATTTACTTTATTCGCAGTAAGCTACTTTCATTTAAATTGGTGAACCCCCTTAATTTCCCAGAATTTTGTGGTAATCTATTGTTGACCACTGGCGATTCCCTGTTTAAGCTCTAAAAGTCTATTTCCTCCCACAATTACGGGCGCAAATAGCAAATCAAGCTGACAATCTTTTACTTCTATTCAGTAATTGATGAAGTAAATATTACCTTGAATTTGAAATAATGGGAAATTTTTTAATTTCCGATTTTTCAAACATATTATTAGTTTGAAATGAATAAATATATACAAAGTTAATAGGAAATTATATATTTTTAATATATATATATATATATATATATATATTAGTTTTTTTGATTAAAAAATTAACTTTTTAAAATTGGTTGTTTAATTTAATCATGCTTAAACCAAATAGTGATCATCAAAAGTCTTTTATTTTAGTATCAGTAAAACTTAACCATAAACCCTCTAAAATTATTCAAAATTTACAAGCAGCTTTTGGTAATGAAGCATTATCTAAATCAACAATTTATCACTGGGTAAATTACTTT
>JNEM01007008.1:0-16608 GCA_000697335.1 Conidiobolus incongruus B7586 | reverse complement strand
GGTTATTAAATTATATTTTAATATTCTTTTCTAACTTTTTAATAAATATTTTTATCTAAAAATATAACTTTAAATTTATTTATATTTTAATTAAATAATAAATTTTCAAAAGTTTTTTGATTTTAATATTATTAAAATTAAATTATAAACCTTTTAAAATAATTTAAAACTTGTGAACAACTTATAAAAATAATGCTTTATTTAAAATTATAATTGATTATTAGATTTGATAAAATAAATTAATATAATATAATATTAAATATATTATAATTTAAACTTAAATTAATTAATTAAAATATAAAACAAATACTTTAAAATTTCATAAAAGCTTAAAAATCTATAATAGTAATAACCTAATAAAACCTATTTAAATACAATTAAAATTACAGATTTTTATATTTTGTCATTTTAATTAATAAATCTTAAATTCTATTTTATAATCCTTTATTAAAAACTAATATAAAATATTAAGTTAAATAATCTTATTTATTAGTTTTAATAAACAAATATTTTGTTTATAAATGAATATTAATTAAAATATATAAATGATTTTTTAATTTATTTATTTTTATAAGTAAATTAATTAATAATAAATTTTATATTAATTTTTTTTGATATAAAATAATTTATAATTGGTGTTCTTATTATATATTAAAAAAATTAATTTTTTTATATTATATTTATAAAATATATAAAATTAAACTTATAAAAGTTTTTTTTATTTAAAAAAATTATAATAAGTTACCATATCTAGTATATCATTAGGCTATAGTTCATGTAATTATAAATATTTTGGCTAATTAAAAATTATATTGACAAAAAAAACCTATAAAAACTTAATTTAGTTTATTAAGTATTAAATTTTATTCTTTAATAAAAATGTTATTTTTTAAGTATTACAAAGTTATTAAAAGTATATTAAACAGTTAAAATATTAAAGGAGTATTAATTTTATATTGTGTAATAATGTTTATATTTCATATATTAATAATTTTATTTGATTTTAAAATATCACTATTACCTAATTTCTATTCTAGTAGAACCAATTTTAAATTGAATTATTTTATTAGGAAATGAAATTATAATACAATGATGATAAACATTATTTAATACTTTATCTCTTATTATACAATTAGTTTAATTTGAAATATTGAATAAAACAATCTTTGATATTTCTCATACTCTATCAACTTTCGATTATTTATATGGATCAATAATACTCGAATGAGAAGTCGTTAGAGTAAATTATTATTTAAAAAAAATCTTGGAACTGAAAAATTCAGTTCGTATAATAATCACCAAATAGTAAAGTGGTGATGAGATATTTGCAGTTTTTATATACGAATATTGATTAAATAAGATCTTTTCAGCCTATTCCATCAATTGTTCAGTAATTGCAGAATTTTAAATACCATTTTAAATTTAAGAATTACTCCTGATTAAATGTAATTGTTTTATTATGCTTATTTATCAAATTATAAAAAATTAATCAATTCAAGTAATACTCCATATTAAATTACCAAATTCTCACATAAGAAATTATCCAATTCCCATCCAAGATAAACTTATATAATAATTATAAGAGATATATTGTATTGGTATTATGTATTGAGGCAAATCATATTCAACAACGATAATTTAATATTCACCCCTAATTTATATGAAATTTAGTTCTATTAACTGTATTCAACATTAGAGTATTAGCAATATTAGTATTTTCAACCTTAGTTTCTTATATTAGTCCGTTTAGTCATTTCGGTTATAGAAGGAGTAATTCAATCAATCTATGTGTAAAATATATTAATTAGTTTAAGATTAAATGGAATCACCATTTTATTGAGTTTCAATACAGTAAATTCTAAAATAACATGGATTAAATGAATAAAATCCAAAAACTATTGAGAATATTTTACATTTGAATTTGTTAATTAATGAATATCTTATAATATTAATAATTTTTAATTTAAGCATATATTACATAGGATATTAATACTGAATAATGAAATCTGAAAATTTTCTATAACTCGTGATAAGAAAATGAACAAATTGTATGCAATATGTACGAAATCAAATGATAAAGCAAATTTAAGTAATATTATATCATGAACTGATAAACTTTTAAATCTGTAATTTCAGCATTATTTTCAGACATGTAGCAGTTATTTTACAAAAATATAACTATATATACTTTAACTAAATGTCAAATGTTTTTTATTTCTATTTCACTGTATTATAATAAACTAATCAAGTGATTATTTAGGAACTAATTGAAAAATTATCCATGTTCAATTTCACTGGTAGATTAATGATTCTATTTGTGATAATAGCTATAATTGAGTGTAATATCATATATTATTAATTATAAATTTCTAATATTTGGCAAAATATATTGAATTCTATCTTGAATATATCTATCAAAATCTACTAATTCTGTTGGTTTACCTCAGCTTTTATCATCACAATTTTGAACTATTACCTAAAAATTTCAATAAAACATATACAAGTTTTTATTATATGTTTTTAAAATGGATAATATTCAAAAAAAATCAAAATCTTAATAGTTTGTGGAGTGATTCAGTAAATTGATAAAAATCAGTTTTGAGCATTTCATATGATGATTAAAATAAAAATAATATGAATATATTACTATTATTTGAAATATTTTGATTTCTTTAACAATAATTAAAAGGACATTCATAAAATGGGATTAATAAATTACTTTTATCAATCATATTGGTATATGTTGTGCCAGTTGTTTCAAAATATTAATAAAAACGTTTTTGAGTGTTAACAAATCCATATAAATTTACCCAACTAATATTAACCTTATTTTGCACCCGCAGTATTTTTCAAGTAATTTATCTGAACATTGTCAAAAATTGTATATAGTTAAAATTAGTATCTTAAAATTTGGACGTTTCAAATCGGCATATATCCAAATTGAATCCATATGACCAAACTAGGTTGGGATTTAATATAGGTACTTTATTCCTTAAGTCAATTTATTTTTCATATAATTGGCGTAATTCTTAATTTGATCAAAAATAGTCCTCTCACGTTATACAACTATCGAATATGACTTGTCATAAATTAATAACACAAAGATTTGAGAATTGTATCAAAATATGAATAACTCAATGATAGTTACATAATGAGAGATGGGACTAGATATAAATAATCAATGTTTTATAAGAACTGAGGTAAAGTTGAATTTAAATTAAAATTGGATAGTATGATATGTAGATTGTTAAAGTCAAGTATTCCTATTCATCCTTGAAATGAATCAAACCACATATTATTCACCATGTTGAACCTGTTTAATTTTATGCCGTTGAGTGAGGTTACTCAAACTAAATTTCCAATTTTCAATCTTTTGGATACATTTTAATAATCAAGTTTGGGGATAACAAAATATGTCAATCTAAAATAAAAAACATATAAATAGATCACTGAGCACACATCATCATTCAACAAAGCAATTTTGTATCTTTTAATTTATTTAGTTTAATCATCATGCAATTCAAATTATTGACCGCTGCTACTCTCTTATCTGCTATTGCTGCCCAATCTGCTGATCCCTCTGAATGTCTTGTTAAGCAAAACTGCAAAGCTGGTGATTCCATCTGTATTGGAGGATGTTTCCAAATGAACAAGTATACTCAAGAACAAGTTGCTGCTTTCACTAGCTGTGCCAAAGACAATTGTTCCCCTTCTGATCTCAATGCCTACTACCGTTGTTTAGTTGGCTGTTACAACAAGCTCGCTGCTCAAAAGCCCACTACCGTTGCCCCCACCACTGAAGCTCAAAAGCCTACCCCCACTAAGGATGATCAAAAGGAACCCACCAAGTCCGCCACCAAGGACGAAAAGCCTTCTGCTACTTCCTCTGCTAATAAGGAAACTGCTACCGATAAATCCAAGGATGCTTCCGCTAGCAAGACCAACGATTCTTCTTCCGCTGACAAATCTGCCACTTCTGGATCTGCTAAGCCCACTTCTCCCTCTTCCAGCAAAGCTCCCGGTTCCACCTCCGCTCCCGCCGGCTCCAACGGATACACCATTGTTCCCTCTGCTTTCACCGCCTTGGTCTTAGCCGCCTTAGCTTTGTAAATAAAAACTAATCTAATTTTTTCTGTCACTCATTTGTATCCCATATGAATTTTATTCTATTTTCATCAATTTTTAAACCATTATTTCTAGATTTATCTAATCAGGTTTAAAATTATAATATTTATAAAAACTTTGTTTTTTTTATTTTGATTTTTCATAAATTTTTTATATTGAATTAAATTTTGGAATTTATAAATTTTTAATCAATCAAAAAATAGTAAAATAATCTTTTCTTAAAATTGAATTATCTTAAAATAATGAAAACAAGTCCAAATATAATAATTATGAATGCATTTATTAACATGATACAAGGAGGGAAAGATAACAGTATTTCATTCAATTCCAAGGTAGATGATTAATTGGTTGAAATGGTTGGTGTGTCAGAGCTGGAATTGAATGCAGATGTACTTGAACTTTGACCACTTGATGCTGTATGCCATTCACTATATTTTTGCTGCATGCTCGCTTTGAGACGAGTGAGGTAGATGATCTTGACCAAGTTGATTGCTGTACTGGAATTTAGCTCGTAGAATGAGGCTTCATCCAGTTCTTGCAGCCTTAGCATATTGGATTTCACCCGATCTGAATAGAATATAAAGTCATCTTCAGCATCTGTTTTAGGTAATGGAACATAATGTGGCTCTATATTAAGTGGCGGCAGAGATGGTGTATTTAACATTTTTTGCTGTTCTCTAACCTGCTCCTTAATATGCTGTTTCGCTGTGGGGGAGACTGGTGTTTTGGTGACTTTTGGTAGTGGTGCAAATGGGTTGGATAGAGTCTGTGACTTTCCTGAAGCCGGAAGAGTATCAGGAAGAGGTCCAATATCGTTTGATTTCACTGGCGTATTTTGAGTCACTTGGTTTCGGGAAGAAGCAGGCGTTGAAAAAGTATTGGATTTCATATCACTTCCAAAACTACTAGAGTTATCCGTCTTAGATGCAAAGGCAGAAAAGTGGGACTGTGAGTTCAAAGCTGAAAATGCAATATTAAATGGATTTGTAATAGAAGTACCAGATTTACCATCACCATTTGGCGGACTTCCAAAAGTAAAAGTGGTATTTGCAGTTATAGAAACTTTGCTATCGCTAAGATTGAAAGGCGTTCCGAATATGGTAGAAGTTTGAGGCATTTTAGTAGTCTTCTATTATAAGTATGATGTTAAATTTCATAAGTTCATAAATAATAAATTGTCACGGTTGAATAAAACTTACAGAAGGTTTCTTTGCACTCGATGTAAACGTCGCTAATCTTTCAGTATTTTGGTTATTGAAAAGTGATGTCCCATTGGGAGGACTAAATTTAAAACTTATGGATGTTTGGCCGCTTACCGAGCCATCTTTATTCACTGTTGGGTGAGTAATATGAATAGATGTTGGGGTTCTCTTTAATTGTCTATCCTCCATAATCTTAAATCCAAATATATTAATATTCCAAATTCATTTTGAATATCAAAAAATTATAATTACCAACAATATGTAATATTAATATTATTTATACTTTTATATGAATTATTTATTGATATGATTTTAATTAAATTTAATGGTGAATATTCTATTATAAAAATTCAAGTCAATTTTTAAGTTAATTTAAGCAAACCCACTCTTCAAAGAGGAATTTATGGGATTAGTTAAATATTTGATCATTAAAGTTGAACCTTAATACTTTTAAATTTCATTTTTATAAACTTTTATATTAGCAGTATAAAATTTTCCATATTAATTATATAATGAAACTAATCTCTAATATTCAATTATAAATATTATTTTACAAACATTTAACATATTTCTTGTTTTATTCTAGATTAATTTTAACTAAATTATTAAATAAATTAATTCAATAATTTTTGAAACTTTGAATATTTAAATCTAATAAATTCAATATATAAGTGATTAATTAATTATATATAACCATTTGAAATTTACTGATTTAAATATATAAAAACATATCTTAAATATTTCCTAATTCAGCTATAATTATTAAATGAATTGTTTTGTGATTATTTAAGTCTATCCTTATTTTATTCAAAACTTAGATAAAATATTATTATATTGAAAATAAATATTAAGTTTATTGATTCTTTATATATTTAACTAATTATCAAATTCACAATATACTATAGATACTTGTTATTATTATATTTGATATTTTTAATATCTTAATCTTTTTAATAAAATATAATGTATTTTGAAAATATTATGAAAATAAAATAATTAAATAATCAATCAGAATAATTTTTTAAATATTGATTAAAAATATTCACAGATTTATTTTTTAAAAATATATAATAATTATTATATATATATTTTCAAATTTGAAATAATGACTGCAATCAATATAAATCATTCATAGTTTTAATAAGTATATAATTATATAATAATATTTAATAAAATATTATAATTTCTATATTTTTCAAAATTAATATTAAAATTTTTAATATAATAATTGAATGGTTTTTATATAGTTATATGATATAATATAGAATAACAGAAATTAATTTAATCAAGTAGTATTAAGATTGAATCTATATAAGCTATATCAATAAACAAAGCATTTAAATAAAAAAATATATAGAAATATAAAAATTATGATTTAATCAAATTAATTAAAAAATACAGTCAATAATAATAATGATTGATAAGAAATTTGGCATATAATATCCAACTTAAGTATATAATTGGTTACTAAGGGAAATATATTTAATAAATAATTTTTTAATTTTAAAATTTTATTAAATATTTAATTTGAATTCTAAATTTAAATTAAATATTAATATTTTATTTATTTCAATAAAAATTGATCAATTAATTATAAAATTATAAATAAAACTTAAATGTTATAATATATATAAGTATCATAAACACTGAAATCAAATAAAATAAAATTATCATTATGAATAATAAACACTGATATAAATTATATATTTTGAAATTAAGTTTTAATATTAATTATTGAAAATACCCTAATAAATCTCAATATATTACAATAGCTATAATTAAATTTTATAAAATTAGGATGAAATATTTAAAATACCATTGTTAAACATGAATTAATATATATAATCCATCCAATTATAATGAAGTGATTGAACAAAATAATAAATGCTAATATTTATAATTAATGTAAATAATATATAAAAATAAAAATAATTTATATTTAATTAAATATTTAACTATCAAAACAAAATAACTGATATTCAATAAATATATGGTAGTATGAAAATAATATCTAATATTTTAATATATATAAACTATTACATTGATATAGTCTATTATTTTCAATTTAAATTCATTGGTTGGTGAATACACATTGTTGACTTGAAATATTATACAATAATACTTGATTCATTTCCAAATCTTTAATGAATAAGTGTATATAATTTGAAAATATCTATATTTCAATTACTCATATCAATATTGTTAGTTGATTATATTGAGATTATTATAGATAATTGAATAAAAAATTTCAATTTATGAAATTTGGTTTGAAATTATTAGAACTACTGTAAATCATTTTATATATGGAAATTAACTTATTAAAGTAATAATAGATTAGAATTGATTTTTCATTTGAAATTTTAAATCCAATCAAAGTTATTTAAATTCTTATTTATGAGATACATACTTGGAATTAATCTTCAATTAACTACCAAATTAAGTAGTTTTAATCAAAAATTGGTCCGCATTGAATTCTAATTCAAATTCAAAAAATAATTGAAATAATACAAGATTTTGATTGGAAAAAGGAGCTGTGCAATTTTATAGGTGATTAATTCATCAAAAAAAAATTCAAAAATTAAGTATGAGTTTTCATGAATATTGAAGTAGATTTATATAATTAAGAAAATTAAAAATGATATAAATACAGGTGTGTCACATTCATAATTATTATATTGATTTTTTGTATATATTCAAACTATTAAAAATGTTATTGGCATATAATTTGCTAATCCTCATCGCTCCAATCCTATGTCAATCTCCAGGCTCGAGATGTTTCTATGACAACAATTGCAATCGTACGGATGTGCAGTGTATTTTGGATTGTGTTACTAAAAACATTAAAGATACCAGCAAATTGGGTGAACTTTACGAATGTACTGAGAAATGTCCGGTTAATGATAATTTTTTTAACTGCGCTCATGATTGTTCTATACAATTAGCTAAGTTGGAATATAGAGATAAAGATCATAAGAAGAATGGGGACGGAAGAATACAGGTGAATTTAGGCTTGGTGTTGGGACTTCTATTGATATTATATAACTTTTGTCATTAATAAATAAATAATCAATTTTAACTAATGTAAACGTAATTATTAAATAAAATTATTCTACATTCACAATTATAAAAATAATAAACCATTATTTTCAAGATATTCCAAAATACAATTGAATCGATGAAATTTTAAATCAATAAAACTTAATTATTTATTAATTTCCTTCATATTATTATTAAATAAAGTTATCATATTGAATACAAGTAATATTATCATTAATTTCATAATGGGTTCTATTAACTTCATTCATTAATATAAATTCAAATTAATTAAATTTTTATTATAGTTAAACTTGCTTAAATGTTAAATCATCTGATCTTTCACAGATTAAGCCATTATTATTGAATAAGATTTATTCTATTAGTCTTACTGGAAATATTTTAACATTTTATACAAAGAAATTAATCTGAAATTTACATATAAACATACAAAAGGATCATTACTAAAAAACATTTTATATAATACATAGTAAAAAGAGTATTGAGCTCACTTTAGCATTATATATGAATAATAATTAATGAGCATTTAATATGTTAGGTTTGAAATTGAAATTACTAATACCTTTTATAATATTAGGGGTTCATTAATCATTCAATCGAATAATTAGTACAGTAAGAAAAAAATATTAAGAAAGATCTGTAAATTCTAATTTTATGGATTTGAAGTGATAAGATTGAATATAAGCATATAAATTAATATAATTTCCCCTCATTTTACAAGATATAACATACGCGAATTTTATAATTCAAATTTATTTGATAATATGAAAAATTTTTAGAACGTTACATTCATAATGAATTAATTGAAATATTTTTAACAATTTCGACTTATTAACCAATAGCAGCTTTAAAATTTGGTTAATTTTTTTACATTATTTTTATTATATGTATTTGAAAACTAGATTATAGAACCTATAAATTCAACCCTTTTATCTGTGTAAAATTAACCTTTTTCAACCTTTAGGATTTCCAAATTAAGAAATCGGATAAATTCCAGTAGGATAAATTAAAATTCCGTATTGATTTTTACCACTCAATTAGCTCATCAAATTACTTTTTATTATATCAAATTTCATTAAAATTTGGAATGGATTATTGAAGCTACGAATTTCATAAAGAATAAAAAGAATTGAATTGAATGTAGGTTTAATTAATATATATAAATACTTTGTAATTGGAACTAAATGAATCAAAAAACAAAATATTCAAATATCGAATAATTCAATACTAAAATTCATTATGAGATTTTCTTCAATTGTACTATTAACTCTAATTCAATCATCAATCTGCGATACTCCAGCTAACGAATGCGTCAGAGAAAAACAATGTAGTAGGGACGATGTTGGCTGCCTGTTGGAGTGCTTGACACACAACATTTCGAAACCCTCAAATTGGGCGGAGCAAGTGGCATGTGCTTCCAAATGCAACTTTAATGGGTTTTTCGAGTGTGCTGCTAAGTGTCGAGGGGATGATAGGAATTCGACTTATAAGGGCTATGACGACAGACACAAGAAGGATAGGGAAAATGACGCTAGGATGATGATGGGAATTTCATTAATTGTAACTGCAGCTGTGGGCTTAGTCCATATTTTTATTTGATTAAATCCAAAATTAATAATATTTTTTTGTTATATGATCAATAGTTAATCGATTTAAATAAACGCTTTTGTTAATAATCTCCAAATTATCAATGATAAAATCATCAATAATATCAATCAATAATCGATCTATGTCAATTTTATTTATTCATAACAAAAAAAATAAATTTACTAAAATATATATGCATATATATGTTGAATCAATCCAAATGTGATCCTTAATCTATAATCAATTATTTTAAAAAATAAAGTAAAAATAATACACTACATTGAAGGATGAGGAGAGATGAGAATACTAATTTCAGTTAAAAGGATAAATTTGTCCATCTTTATAGAACCCGACACCCTGCAAGAGTTCCGATACGTTGTCGTATTCTTCATCATAGCCTTCGTCATCTTCTTCGTCTTCATATTCCTCTCCATCCTCTCCATCCTCTCCATCTTCTTCATTCTCTTCATCCCCCTCATCCTCCACATCATTGGAATCGAACTCGTCGAAGGTGTCGTCTTCGACGGATCCAGAATCTGCATTGGCACCAGCACTCCAGATGGGCTGGGCCGCTTGGATAGCACGCTGCTCAGCGAGGATTTCATCGATGGATTTGAATGGGAGATTCGCCATGGATGCGAATTCTGCGGTGTCGGTACTTGCACTTTCAAGGAACATTGGATCGGGAATATCACCATCTGGGATTTCGAATGGTGCAATGGGTCGCTCCTCAGGAACTACGTGGGTTGCTGGAGTAACTGGAGCAACTGGAGCAACTGGAGCTGCTGGCAATACTTTTGGTACTGTTGGTACTACGACGGGAGTTATGGGAGCTACATACGGGGCCATAGGTACAGCATTGTGAGGTACAGGAGCAGGCGAATACAAATTAACAATCAATGCAAAAACCCAATTCATTATTCCCTTATTAAATAAATAAACAAACAATAAATAAGTTTGAAATAAATAAATATAATTTTAAATGATGTTAATTGAATGTATTATATATATGTATTGAATCTACGATAATTATCTAAATTAAATGTTTTGATACGGATGACTTAATTTAAATTTAGTAATTGAATATTCTTCAAATTTGTTTAGATTCTCCAATTAATTCAATGCCCAATTACTAAATTTGGAAATTTAAAAGCTTTTTTGAAATATATATATATATATATTTTAAATTTTATAATTCTTATGGATTATAAAATTAAACTAACTCAAATTAATTTTAGCTTTAATATTATTATTGAATTATCTTAATCAATCATTATCCAATCATTTATCAGATTATTGTTAATTTAACTTACAATTAAATTCATATCAAAAAATATGCTGAGAGACTTAACTATAATAACATTTAGTCATCTTAATATTACGGGGTAGAGTTAAATGTCATATCAACAACATCCACAAGTATCAACAAATACAGAGATTATTTAAACTATGTTAAGTATTGAAAATGTGATAATATTTTTCTTTTGGTGTTGGAGTAATAATCAATAAGTCGTGTTACATCATGATCTTCTATTCTGTGTTGTGGTGGTGTTGGGCTTTATACTTACTTGTCATGGATGCTAATACTCTGCATCATAATAAGCATAAGTCAAATTTGGCAATTGAGTTTAGTTGGAAAAAGTTAAAAGAGGTTTGTAAAGATGGTCAATGTGCAAAATTCGTTTTAAATTTGGATCTTCATAAGAGTCACAATAAGGATAAGTGTAAAGTGAAAAAGTTGTTGGACAATCATAAGAGTCATAAAGAAAATGATAGTGTGCAGAAGGATACCAACGTTGTTATTGAAGAGAAAGCTAATACAACCCCATTTGAATATATTGACAGTCATTATGAATCCCATGAAGAGCAAGTCGTAGAAGAGAGTCATGAGGAGGAATATTATGATTATGACAGTGATTATGAAGCTGAAGGGTATGAATGGTTTCAAGAATGGTCATCTACCAGTACATCAGAATCGTATTCTGTCAAGGAGTACTCTTCCAGCTCATATTCCGATCACTGCACATTACCCCACGATCCCGATATTATACCAGTGACTCCAAGGTACAATAATCGTGGATTTGCAATGAGTCCAAACGAAGTGTGTACCCCTGGAAAGTATTGTCCCTACGCTTGTCGTCCTGGAATGTATTCTGCGCAATGGTCGCCTCATTCCACATGTCACACTGGTCCAGAGTGTGGATCGCATCTTGGCGGTGGATATTGTAATGCGAACGGGACCTTGACAAAACCTTTCCCCGAGAGGCCGTGGTGCGAACCGGGTGTTGGTAATGTGGGTCTGATCAATAGGCTGAAACAGCCTGTCAGCGCTTGTCAAACGGTGTATCCAGGGAATGAAGCAATGCTAATTTCAACAGTTGTACATCCTTCCGAGAATGAGACGATGAATGTGCCCCCAAACACTTACTGGTTTGGCACAAGTGCTCATTATTACCTGAATCCAGCGCCAAGCACCCGCAAAGAATGTCGCTGGGGTAATCGCGATAGCCCCGTTGGGAATTGGAGTCCTTACGTACTCGGAATGGGACAAGCATCCGACGGACTAACCTATATTTCCCTAAATTGGAATCCCGAATTTAAGAAAGATAAGCCGTATGTTAGAGGATTCACACATGAACAGCCTATGAAAAGCTACTACATGCGAAGAAACGGAGACAGATTCTATCAGGAAGATTATCACCGAAGCGATTACGAGATCTATCGCGTCAAGATCGAATGTGAAGAAGGTGGCGAATGCTTAGGGCTTCCGTGCTCAATCGATCCTACTCAGGGTCCTCAGGGGGGTGGCTGTACAGTCACTTTACCCAAAGGAAGTCGTGCGAATTTTATTGTATATTGATCACTTGAACTATCATTCATCCATTTATTTTTAGCATTTTTAATTTTAATTTATCAATTTTGGAATTTTGAATAAATAACAATTTTTTAGTGTTTTTGACATAATAAAAATATTATAAATTTAAAGCTGATATTAAATTTGTTATAAGTAAATAAATGACGAGTAGTAAGTATACTTTATTAAAAAGTTGGAATGTATCGACGATAGTGTGTCATTTGACGATTAAAGTGATGAGAACTATTTGGTAGAAATAGGAAGCTAATAAAACATAAGGATTTTCATTAAGCTAGAATTCTGAGCAATTTAAAAAACTTAACTTTGAATAAGCTTCCAATACTAATAAAATCATTGCAATTAAAAAAACTCTTAATATCCAAGTCTAAAGGAGAGTAACGGTGGAAAAAAAATTTAAAAAGTGGAGAAATTAATATCCCAGTGAATGTAGTTAGATTTCATACTGATAAGCTCCTAGGTTGTGAGAAATAAGGGAATTATTTATAGTGTACGGGACAGTTGGAACTTCTCTGGAACCAATCCTCTATGCAGTGCTTGTGGAAGATGCACCAGCAACTGAGGCGAGCGACGCGATTACCTAGTGAAAATTAAATAAGTAAGTCAATTTTATAAATAATTATAATAAAAAATAATTATGATGCTATTTTTGGAATATATAATATGGCGTTAATTAGAAAGGAGGAAGTGAACAAAATTTGTTGGGAGATTTGAAGGGAAATATAAGCATTAATAAAATTAATTTTGTATAAAATTCACTTAAATCTAATAACAAAATTAATTAAATGATTAAAAATACTAACCAGGTTCTAAATTCTCAAAACATATAACGCATTCACCATGATTTGATTGTGAGCTAGATTCACCGCTTCTCGCTTCGGTATCTCCTTCATTCTCCTGAGGTTTGAGAGTATACACCAAGTACTTGAGACTGGGTTGTTGATTGGTGCCATTCTCTAAACAGTCTCGAATATGCGCTTCGTGAGCTTCTTTTGTGGTACCGAATTTAGTTAAACTGAGATTGCAACTGGGACACTCGACCAGCAAACTATTTTGACTATTTGTCCGATGGCCTCGTCCCAACATCGACGGAATAGTATTCTGTCTGTGGTAGGATAAAATAGCGTCGCACCTCACGCATGTCCTCTGTAGAGGGCTAAAGTCTGCGGGATTGAAGTTAGAATCGGGCTGGGAAGCCATTTGAGATCGAAATTGGGTACAATCGTCGCACAGAACTAAACCGCAGCGCCTAAGTGAAATATTAACCTTCAATAATATTCTTTAAATTCGTTGAATTGAATTTACCTGCAGTGGTGTCGCCTTAAAAATAGAGTAAACTTTTTATCGCAAAATCTACAAGTTAAAGTGCTGTTATTCGGTTCCCACAATTCCGCTTCCAAAGGCGTCATAAACAGAGGGTGGTTCGGGTCATTAAAACTTCTGTTGTGTTGTAGGGTTATATTGGGGTTGAGAAGTTGAGGATCCCAAGGGACGTCCTGTGCCCAATTATCGGAAGGATTAAGAGGAAATTGGTAAGGAAAATCGGGAATTGTCCGCGTAATCTTGTAAGGAGAATCTGAAGATTGGTTGGATTCGGTTGGAGCAATAGTTAAATTAGCACTCGAAGTTGAAGGCAAATTATTATTTTCCGGGTTATTCGTATTCGACTCAACATAATTGGTGTCGTTTTCAGTACCCAAAGTGAATATTTTTGCTAAGTTATACTGATGTAACATACTCTTTTAAATAAATTTCAAACTTAAATAATGATTATAATTATTATTATGAATTAAATAATTTGTTTCAAAGTTAAAAAAATTACTACATAAAAAACCTAATTAATTATTAATTACACAATTTAATTAAATTTAAATGTTTGTACAATTTTAATAAAATTATGGTTATTGATATTTGAGTGACTGGCAATTATTCATTTGTTAAGTATAATTTTCATACAAATTTTTCTCAAGTCTGAATTAATTCCTTGGCCTGAGTGATTCTAATAACAAATTATCCGATCATTGAATATTAGAACATTTCGTAATTCAAAGATCATACTAAGTAATTGTTAAGACAATATGTAATTCATTAACCAATAAGGATTTTATAACATAATTAGACATCGATCAATTAACATATTAGTCAAATTGTTATTCATCTTAATAAGGAGAGTTTTAATTTTTCATAGATAAATATTGAAATTAATTTATAAAAATATGACGATTTTTAGTAAAATAACTTAAATACAAGTTGAATTCTGTATCTTTGATAGTGGAAATAGGAGTATATATCAACTATATTAATATTTATCTTTGAATTTTTTAAGTTAATACTATGATACGATTATTAATTAAAAATGGCAAATAATATTACGAAATCTTGTAAATATTAATACTTAAATAGATAACAAAATATACATAACAATACTGTATATTAGTCAAAATCTACCAATAGAAATGTAAAATAAATATGAACAATAATTATAAATATCGAAAAAAATTCAAACCTACCAAACTAATGTAATGGAGGAGAATCAAACCCCTTTCAACTGCGTGGTAGATGGTAATTATCCAACTAAACTAACATTTCTTATCAAATTTTTATTCCTCATTCAAATTATTAATTTTGTTTTAATTAAATTTCCTCTCATTTACTAGATATTCTTGGTATTTCAACTTTTAATCAACTGAACAGATCTTAATATATAGGTTATTATATCTTAATTCCTATACTTTAGATATATTGTCAAAATTTAATGAATTCTTTTTATTTAGCCTCTAATATTGATAAATATTTATTTTATATATTAGCTGAAATCTTCAATATCAAAGCAATAATTGTGTCATTTTAAGAATTTAATAAAATAATTTGTCTATATAAGTTTACAAATTTTATAATATTTTTTAATAGAATATCTATTGTAATCAATTTTACAAATAATAATAGAATTTTTATTATTAATTTTTTAATATTTAAAAGATTTAAAAAAAATTATATATTAATTAAATATTTCTATCATTTATTTATAAATGATAAAAAATATAAATATATATTTTATAATAATTCATTAAGTTTTAAATATAATATAATTTAATTAGATTAAAATAATGAGGATACATGTCAAACTCATATAGTCATAGAGCTATATAATAATATGATAACAAAATTGATATTAAATTCAAATTTATTTAGGATTTACAAATTGCAAATAGGTTAAACTTTTATCGGATTAGTATTTAATCCATTAAATATAAAGTTGGATCATGAATCAAGTCTAATATTATAATCAATTTTTGATAATATTTAATATCAGCCATCAGACTAGAAGCAATATATTATATAGTTTGATTTATTCAATTTAGATATAAATACTTTATTTCAAAACATAAAACATTTACTTTTTATTTAATATTAACACTTAAAAATCAATAGATTCAAAATATATATTTACTAATTAGATATTATTAGTTTTCAAATATCTTTTTATTAATTTCATAATAATAGTATAATATTTATCCTTATTTTCAATCAAGTTAACTCCTTTGATAGTTATTTTTTTAATATTATATTATATTTGATTATAATATATTTCATTATTAATCTTAAAATAATAATAAATTAAAAATTTATATTGAGTTTATTAAATATTTATTTAATTTCTTAAATATATTTAATTATTATATATAAGTTATTATAATAAATTAATAATTTAAAAAGTTTATAAAAAAATATTATATAAATTTATAAAGAGCTCATTAGAATAAAATA
>JNEM01007006.1:0-10275 GCA_000697335.1 Conidiobolus incongruus B7586 | reverse complement strand
TTTTATAATATATTATAAATTGATTGGAATTAGAATAATTTAAAATATAAAAAAAAATTAATTTGAACTTTATAATCTATATTTATAAACTAAAGTATCTTTTTAGATAAATCAAATTTCTTATATAAATTTTCAATGATATCATTAAACAATAAATTATAATACCATTATTTATAAAATAAAATATATCATATTAATTAAATTGAATTTATTTTATAAAATACCATGAGTATATTTAATATAATATAATAAAATATTTTTTAATTTACTAAAATTTAATTTAATCATCTAATAAAAAATATTAATTATAAATTATTTTATTCATATTATTATAACTATAAATATAATTCTAACTAAGGATTTTAAAAATGATTTTCAATGGTTAAAATATTATTAATAGTTTGAAATTCTATTATTGAATAAAGAGGAGGATATTTATTATTCAAATGATAATTTTTTTTATTTTCTTTTATTTGGTTAAAATATATATTTTTTAATTATTATATAGTATTTTTATTTAATATTCATTATAACCATATATAATATTATATATTTAAAAACATTTAAATCAAGATTAAATGTAGTTAATTGAATTTTAAATAAATTTTATAATTAGAAACTAACTCTATGTCAGGTTAAATTAAAATTCTTTTGCCAGTTTTGAATTTATCAAAGAAAAGAGCTTGATTAATAAATTTGGATTAATTTTGTATTTTAAAATACCCATCTTTCTCGATTTAATAGTTAAGTGCATATTAACTCCCATTTATAATGCATTTTTTGGTCCATAATCAAATGATATTCTTTAGTTCCTTTTATAAAAATTTATCCAAATCCTATGTCACTCACTAAATGAATTATTAAAATCCAGGAGTGATATGGAGAGAAAGGAGGTTCTATTTTTTCTGGATATTCTGCTACATTGGCTCAACAGTAAGTAAGCTTCAAGACATACAGTCCCAATACATTAAAATGCAGGATTAATAAATAATTTACTAAATTGTATTACTAGTACTTTTCTAACAACCATATTTATTTACAAAACATTATAAATTAAAACACATTGTAAATTAATAAATTGTTATAACATTGGCTGGATAAGTTAATTTTTGAATAATAATTTAAATTATTTCACATTATATATTCTAAATAAACAAATATTGCTAATGTTGTAGTGATTAAGTTATATTCAATATGACAGAATTGGCAAATAATGAATTATTATTATATTGACGAAACAATAATGGATTAAGCATATTTATTATTTTTTGAATATCATCAAATTAACTTGCCCAATCATGACCTTAGCAAGTTCTTTTAACTTTATAGGATTTAATTGGTTAAGAATGTCAATCACTAATTATTTGAGTGTTAGCTGTCCTAAGATTCATGGAGAATTTATTGTATTTTGAAAATAGCTTTGTCCAATTGCAGAAATAGTTATTTTGTTATATTTTTACACATCTTTATAATAATAATTGATCGAAAATCAATCGATATCCGTTAATACATTCCCATCGCTGCAAGTGTATCAATAAAAATTTGAATTGTTGGCTAATTGAACAATTCATATTGAAACGGGAATTGATTTTTTCTTGTAGGTATTTTAAATGCTGTTTTATTTTCTTTGACAGATTTATATCGATATATTGTGCTATTAGAGATTCTGAAAATAAGATTATTGAGCATTTCAGGATTTACTGAATATATATCTGATAAACTGTTTTTGAGTTTAGATTTCATTATGCTTCTTCATCACTCCTGTTTTTAACTAAATTGTCAAACCATTGGGCATTATGATGCTAGTAAATATTATGTTAGTTTGAATATTGAATTATATGTGATTTATTAAATTTGGATGATTTTCTTATCACAAATTCAATTATTCAATAGTTTATCAGTATTGATATCAATTTTTTTATTTTAATGAATTTGGTATGTAAAAATTTGAATATATAAAATTAAAGTAGCTATATATTTAGTTAATTTATTGTTTAGAAATATATAATCAGTTGGAAATATATTATTATTTTCTGTTTAATCGTTAAGAAATGAAATGATATTAAAATGGATAAAAATAGGTATATGGAAAGAATAAAAAAGATCAGTTTTATGGATTAATTGTTTGTCCTTATTAGACCGATAAACTAATGGTCAAGTTGTCATTGTAAGATACTATAGACTAAAATTATGACAAAGATATAGATTTCGATAATTCTGCATAGTTTGCGATTTCACTTTATACTAGTTTCTTGCTAATATCTTTAATATGTATAAATTTGAAACTGTTTTTAACTCAAATATTAATTCTGGTTATATATATTTTTATAGACAATATTTATAAAAATTGACACAATTAAAATATTTATTGAGTTACTTTATGCGGTTGATGTGATTTCGAGATTAGATCAAGACCTGATTAATTTTGATATTGAGCTAATCGTATGGTAAAGGAACCAAATCTAAGCAGACTTTGTAAACAATGTATCCAAGGTAGTTATAACACAATATTAAAGTACAGTCTGTTAGGACTTATCACAATTTGAAAATCAGTTTGACTACTCTTTATTAATTTTGAGTTTCATTTGTGTTGCTATCTCCATATATACTTAGTAACCACCCATCTTAGACCTATACAATTATCCATTTGTGAATGCTTTTGTTTAGTGATGATAATTTTTATTAATTGAAGTTTCATTCTGCAACTGGAAACTGGTCCAAATTACTTAACAATTGATCTTTCAATTAATCCCTAACATAAAAACTTTTCCCAGAATCGCAAAAGTTTGAAATTTCGATTTTGATCCTAGAACTATATCGTGTGATATCAATATACCTCATTGTATTCAAAACCTAAGTATACATTATCAGCCGCTTGCCATGAATATAGTGAATATACTCTCCCAACATCAACATTAGCTCGTAATATCTAATAAATGCCAAGATTCGCTACCAATTGTCCAACTCAATTCAGATTAAATAAGATTTAATTGCAATCCCATCAGTCTTTATTTGAGGTTATTCTAGATAACTATCCTTACCTCAGTCAATGTCCTGGCCACTCTCAGCTTCATAAACAAAACAACTCAACTACAACTATACTACATACAAAATTCAATTGCTTCAGATTAATTTCAATAATTTAGAATGGTGATAAAGTTATCCCAATGAATAAGGATTGAGAATCTAGCATTGTAATGAATTTAGCTTCAACACCAAGGTTAATGTACGATTTGAATTGGCATCTGCAGGAGTCATTCAGCCCATCTGACTTTCCAATTTGACAGCGATAACCACATCTACACCTGGGATCACTGATCGTGAAGCTGAAAGAATCGAAGATTCTATTATCATTGAAGAATGACGGCCATTTATTGACATTTGACAAACCCTACATAAAATTTGTAAATTATCTTCTAATCCAATCTAGAACTTGATTATAAATTAATTAAATCATGATTAATTTCTTTAATAAATATATAATTAAAATGAACAAAAAAAATTTTGAAAAAAATTTTAAATTTTTAATTGATATCTGAAATAAAAATAAAAATTTTAATTTATTACAATATTAAAAATGAATAATGAATTTTATAAAGAAAAGAAAAAAAAATAAGAAATAATAATAATAATATTTTATTAATATGATTTTAATGTGAAAAATTTTTTTTCAAAATTTATATATTATGAAATTTATATCCTACAAAGTTAAGATTAAAATTTATTTAAATATTATTTATTTGGAATATTGAATAATTAATTCATATGACTTTGAATCCAACCCAAATATGAGTTAACACGAGTAAATGCAGAATTACCAATACATTTATTGTTAAAATGTGATGCAATACCAATAACTGTGTCGTCAATGAATAGTGGACCACCTTGATCCCCACGACAAATATAAGTTTCAGGATTGGAACCATAAGTACAAATCATTCTGTTTCCATCAAAATGGGGCACGGAATCTTTGCAAAGAGTATTATCCCCAATTGTCATAGGAATTTCTAAGAGCTGTTTCGAATCAGGTCCTTGATATGTAGTATACCCAAATCCCGCAGTGGTTGCTACAGTACCAAATTTAGCACCGACATTAGAAGTATCTAAGGAAGCAGTAGTAGCGTTGGAAGGATAGTACAATTTCAGAATGGCGATATTGTCCTGATAATTTTTGATATTCCAACCAGGATGCATGATGATTTCCTTGACAGGAATATATTTATCATCGTTATTGGCGTATGAATCACCAATTACAACACTTAACCATGAGGTTGCCTTATGATAGACGCAACCTGCAGAGGTAAGAACTGTATCAGGGGAAATTAAAGTACCTCCGCAATGGAGATGCTTGACATTGCGAATCGATACCATGAATGGATATCCTTCTGAAGGATTTCCACCTATGATTCGGCGGTTTAAATGCTGGGAATTAGTGTTAGGAGAAGCAGATATACTGGAAAGTGCAAAGGCGAAAAAAGTATTGAATTTCATGATCATATAATGAAGATTTTTGTTTGTTCCTTCAATCAATATATAGTTGATAAATAGAATATTGGTTTATCCAATGATCCATTTAACAGATCATAATGTTCATAATATCCAAGATTCTTCCAATTATAAGTTTCAAATTACATCATAACAATATAATTTTGGATAACCCTTAAAATCAAAGATTTATTCAATATAAATTATCAGCACAAAACCTAATTAAAATTTTGAGTATCTGAAAAAGAAATTTACTTTGTATGGTAATTTACATATCCTTATACAGACACTTGAATAAGATTTATTAAAAATTAAGCTATTTAATATTTCAATTGAACATTGTAAAATATTTTGTATAATTAAGATATAATGTTTTGATATGAAAATGCAGAATATATGTCTAATATTAATTCGACAAATGAATGTTCAATCATATTAAAATCATTCAATAGAACATAATACATACATATCCTGTATATTCAATGATTAATTTTCTTTTGATGATAACAAAATTGGGATTGTTAAATAGTTATTATTAAAGATTTTCAAGAATTTTTAAATTCAATTATGGAAATTTTCCAATCATTATTTTTCCATAATTAAATATTCAATTCAATTTAGTTCAATAATTAATATAATATAATATAATATAATTATATTTAATAATTTTTATTTTATAAATTGATTAATATCCTTCAATTATTAATCGTCTATTTGATATATAATAATATGTGCTTTATTAAAAATTCAATTGTCGCATTATTATATACCTTTATTTAAGGCTTTATTGATTATTTGGAAAATATATAATTTACTTTGTTGAGCATGGTAATAAGAATCAATTATATTCCTATTGAAATAGCAAGTTTGCAATAATAGTAGTTTGATTATGTGATTAAAATATATAAAAGGGGTGACTGAACCTAATAAATTAAGTTTAAAGTCTCCTCCAAAGTTATTGAATTTACTGATTTAATATCCCAATACAATTATTGTAAATTGATAATTAAAATATCAATTTTATTGTTGCAAAAAATATCAAAATTTATATGGTTAATATTGCAAATGTAATGATAATTTATTGACTTTAACTCTGTCGTTAATATTTGAGAATATTTATGTCAATTAAATTAGAATTAATACAAATATATCGGTTGTGTTAGCTTCAATATGGTATTTCATAAAAGTTGAGCTTATGATATAAAATATGATTTGAAACTACTAACGTGGGATGATAGTGATTTATGGTGAAATATATTTTAATATTATATACCTTGATTCCGAATATAATTAGAATTTTTTGACAATATTTTATTTACATATTGGAGAATATTTATGAAATTTTTTACTACTTAAGTTGATTAATTATTGTCAAATATAAAAAGGTTATACTCAGCTAAAATTGAAATAATGTTATTTAAAATATATATTTATAGAGGTACTATATATCAAAAATTTTAATCAAAGATATATATTAAACGTTAAAATAATATTTAATATCGATCAATATATATTAGTATTATCATCATTGTCTGCCTGTTGATTCTCAATAGCTTTAATAATTGCTTCCTTTTTATAATTATAAATCACATTAACTATAGATTTTCATACTATTAATATATTGATTACAAATAAGATATTCAAATTTATTTATATTTTTTTGTATTAACTCAAATATATTGAGTTCACTCTATTCAATAATTAAAAATAAAATTATATAGTTAATATTCTTTTATAATGAATTGAATATCTCAATCATAGACATTAATAAAATCATATAAAAATTCCAAAAAATATGATAATTTTTTGGTATTAAATAAGGTAAAATCTTAATTAATATGAATCTTATTGATACTAAGTTTTAAATCTGAATTTTTTACTAAAATCTATAAAATTTGTTGATTTTTGATCTTAATCAGCTGTCAAATAGTTAGACTGGTTCAAATTCATTTTAGTTGGTATAGGAATATTTCTTCCAAACATTGTTTTTAATTTTTGAATTTAGTATATTATAATCAATAATATAACAAATATTTTAATATTGTGATATTGATATAATATGTTATCTTTTATATGACAATTGATTGATATTAATCTTAAATAAATAAATAATTTTATTTTAATTATAAAATTAATTATAATTTAAAATTAATTATTTAATAATTGAAATAATATTATATATATTGATATATAATTTTGGTAAAAAATCTGAATAAGAATTTTTTAATATATGATGTTATAAAAATAAAAAATTTAACAATATATATATTAAATAAAAGGATTCATATCAAATAACACATAGATTTTATTAAATAGGTATATATATTAAAACTTATTTAATAGTGAAATATAGCATATTTTTAATAAAAAAATTTAAATTTATCCAATATAATATTAATAAAATATTGAAGATTTGCATATTATTTTAAATTTATTAACTGAAATATTAATATTTTGAATAAATTATTATTTTTTAAATGATATATATTAAATTTTGTAATGTAATGTAATTTTGAATCCAATTAGGATAATTGATTGGGTGAAGATAATTAATTTAAAAGCAATAAAAATTTAAAAAAATACATATTTTTATAACTTAATCAGTTAATTTTAAAATTGATTTAATATTGATTTTTTGATGAAAACTTAGTTTGACATTTTTGAAATATTAAAACATACTAAAGCTGATGTAAAAATGCATAGTATATTTTGATGTTATAAATTAATATCAAATTCATAAAATTGTAAAAAAATATAAATCCTAGAGAATTTGACGATACCAATAACTATTTATGTTTATAACTTCAAGAGTATCTCAAAATTTAAACTTCAACGTAGTATACCAATTAATCTATCCATTTATTAATACAAACTCTCAATAATCTAATATATCTAATGATGTCACCAACAATATTTATAGTAATCCAAAAATCACCTTTAATTCGTTCATCAATTATCAAATCTTTACAATTTACTAAATTTGACAATCTTTAAAATTTAAATTTTTAGGATTTTACCATATTTGGATAACTTGTAATCACCACAAAACTTTGCTCACAAGTTGACGAATAGTGATGGAGGGACAAAAGATTTCAGTTAGAGTCACCACCTATCGCGTAATGACAAAGTTTCAATTTGACACGATTTTTGAGACCGGCCAATGGGAATGATGCGTCGGCAGATGATTGGTGGTGGTCGTAAGACGAAAAGGTGAAAGTGAAAATTTCAAAGTTTCGAACTAAAACTGAAAGAGTTTCGGGTTTTGTCATTTCACATCTAGTATTGGGACCGCATTTCGCTTGATAGATTTAAATGTTGAAGATGGAAGAATGCTTATTGAAATGTTTTAATTACTCTAATATTTGAGTGCTTGATAGATTATTGAAAGATTCATTTTTGCAATAAAATTATAACATTTAAGATTGTTTCGATAGTGCTAAAGTGTGATTAATATGTCGGATACGAAGCAACAAAAGTACGAGCAGTGGATGCATCAGGCCGCGATATATCCATTTCCCCTGTTTGCTCACGAGCCTGTGGCATCCCGTCCAGAGTCGCCATTGCTCCCACCTTCTCCTGCCCATGTGAAGGAGAAGCCAGTAGAACATCAGGACGACTTTTCGAGCCTTTTGCAGCATATTAAATCTTTAAATCTTCAACAAAAAGATTTGGGGAAATTGGCGAATGAGGTAAAGAAATTGAGTCGTCAGCCAACGCCATACCCTTCACCATTGCCCAACGGCCGTCTCAAGGTGAATGAGTTCAAGTTGATGGATGAAGGGTTCGCCGAGGAATGCGAACAACCTGGTATTCCTTCGCCAACCAATCCATTGCACCAAAACACGATCTTCAGTTTAAGTCCTCTGGAGAAAATGGCCCCTACACCAAATCCTATCCCAGTGATTGTTGCACCGGATGAAGGTAAGACGGTGAACAAGAAGCAAAGCGAGCGTACCAAAGTCAAACATAGACCCCCTCCAATCCTCATGTACTCTCAAAATTCGACATTCAGTTCAATATCATCGGGGGTGGATGCGAGTGTCACATTCTCGACCCAATCGGAGAGTGGCCACACGTTCGGGTCGCAAGTCTCGACACCCTCACACATCGACGACGTGACCACAACGGACGACGAGGGGAATATAAGCGACGTGAGTGCGGAATTAGACGACATGACTCTAGCAGAAATCCTAACCATGGGCAAGCACAACTCCCAACAGTCGCAGTCCACCACAGTCCGAAATTTGCCCATCGACAATACGGTAAATTGGCAGTCTCCCAATTCTGGACGTCTGAAACACGTGTTGCAACTCATATCGGGTGCGTCCACCCCTCCCAACCTAAAACTCAGCCCCAGAAAATCACCATACCCAGTATCGCTATCGTCCGAGCTCGAATCATTGGAATCAGACCTTGACGATGACATCTTCAGCATTGACGAGGACGTAGATCGATTCAAAAGGAGGTTCACTCGACTATTTTATGAATTGGAATCGCATCGACGTCAATCGATGGTGGGATACTCTTTTACATCCAAATTGATAACACTCTTACATGGAAGTCTACCCAAACTCCTGGACTTGTTGACAAATCCTAAAGTGACTTGTCTCATATTGGCAGTGATTGTAGGGGTTCAGTTTAAAGATTATTGGTCCATTCAATAGCTTAAGTTTTGTATTTTTATTGATATTATGATATTATATATTTTATATTTGGAATAAATGATATAAGGAATATTTTAATATTGTTGGATATAAATTAATATTTTTCAAGTATGTAATCTAGTGAATGATATTTTAGAAAATATTTTATTGTTTTATTAATCAATCAATGTAAATATTAAAAAAAATTTGTAAAAAAAAACTTTACTAAAATGATGATGTAGAGCTGGTATATTATAAGCATTATTAAAAATTTAAAAATAATAGTTTGAACAATAAAACTTTCTATTATATATTGATCAATTATGTTTATAAATTATTTTAAAAATTTCAACAATTGTTTAAATTCTTTCAAAAATTCAACACTATCAAATTAGGTTCTATAATATTCATTATTCTAAAATTTCACAAATAGTAAATATTATTTTAATAATTAAATTACTTGCTTTAGGAATTAATTAGACTAAAGTAAAATCAAATTCCTTAAAGTATTCAATAATTATTCAAAAATGATTTTAAATTAATCTATTATCTCCAATATGAATGATTTCAATTTAATTATTATTAATAAATTTGGAATTAAACCATATATTGACACTATTCAGTCTACACTTAAACTTAATTTTTTTTATTTAAAATTAATTCGATCTAATAAAAATAATAAGGTAACGGATTAGCCTCTTTAACATGTAACAAAATTTCCGCAATATCCGTAATAATTCTAGGTGCCATGATGAAGTGGCCCCAAGCCATTAAGGAAACCCAAATTGCTGCTGAGGAGAGTTCGGCACCGAGGAAACGAGGTGCGAAAATCTTCCATACCATAAGGTGACGACGGTGGAACATGGCCCAGTAAGCGGCACCAAGAATGTTGAGACCAACTACGAAGCTGAGGTTGAGCATGGTACGGCTGAGATGACTGGGTAGGGTGAAATATAATCTAGATCTAAGCATGGGTGTTTTCCAAAGTGGAATGAGGAAAATAGCAAACCCAGCAAACAAGAAAGGACCCAAAGTGTTGAGGATGATAAGGATGGGACTGATAAATTCATGGAATTGGAATAATCCTACAGTTCCTATATTCCACATAATGCTGCTGGGTGTCATTTGATGACCTGTTGAGAAGTAG
>JNEM01006996.1:0-13996 GCA_000697335.1 Conidiobolus incongruus B7586 | reverse complement strand
ATATTTATTTATAATTTTAATATACTTAAGTTTTAGTTTAAGTGTTTTTTTAATATTATTTTTAATAACCTTAACTATAATAAATTAACTAATACTAATAATTTTAATAATCTCACAAGTTGATTTATCTTTATTATGAAGTTAATTGATATATAAGTGAATTATTTTAAAAAGAGATTTAAGCATTATAATATTAATTTTAAGATATTAACTTAATAGTTTTATAATATATAATAAAACAAAAGAAAAAAAGATATATATAAGTTTTGTTATTTATATCTGTTTAACTTATAAACTTACAAATTTATAACTTACCTTGGTTAAATTTTAGGTTTTAATATATTAACCAATAGTTAATAAAATAAAATCAAATATAATTAAATATAATCAACTAATATAAGTAAATTATATATTTTAATTTAAATTCATTTAATTAAGAATTGTTTAAGATATAAGTAAATATATAAGTAATTTTAATTTTATAACTTACTTTTGTAAGCTAGTATATATATATATATATATATATATATATATATATTGGTAATATTACCAACCACTTATATTATTACCATCTAATCAAACAATTTCAACTTATCCCACAATTACTAAGTATTATTTGTCATAACTTGATGACACTTTTATTGAGGAGATTTAACAAAGGAAATAAGGGTACTTGAAAAAAGATATAAGGGACTATTGTTGGATTAAGAATAGAAATAAAAACATAGATTTATCTTTATTTTACTGTTTTAAATTATAAACTCTGATCACACTGAAAATCTAACAATATATATATATATATATATATATATATAATTTAAAATTGTATAATTTCCTATTTATTTTGTATAATTTTGTTTATTTAAAACTAATGATAAGTTTTAAAAATTAAAAATTAAAAAATTCCCATTATTTCAAATTCAAGCTATAATCACAGCTATGACAAAATTTTATTTAATTTTAACTTAATCAACTATAACAAATTTCAAGAAAACTGAAATTACAACATCAAATATAATACAAACTGTAAATATAATAAACTCTCTGAATCAATTATATTGAGATAGCTTGGAACTATCAACCAGCATATGTTAAGCATCATAAAATATAATAATCAATGATTTTTGGATTGTTGAATAAAACAATAAAAATTCTAGATTGAATAAATAGGTTTATTCATCAAAATTCAATAAATCAATTAAATGAAAATTACATAGTCGATTTGAATTTCACAAATATGGTATTTAGTAGAAAAATATATAATAATTGACAATTAAATATGTGGTCATTCATAATGATAAAAATAAACTTATTTTATCAAATAAAATAATCATTAAAGAAAATTACCAAGATTCGAATGATATGATTTCCAAAAGTTAAAAAAGAATAGAATATTAAAAGATTGGTTTATTAAAAACAGTAAATTGCTCTAATAAAAAATATTTAAAATTAGACCAAAACTGTTATATATAAGTGTGAGAAAATATGCTGCTTTAAGAGGATTAATTTTGGATATTCAACACTTTTTGAACGGCTTGGAGGACGGTGGCGTGGTGAGAGGCATGGGATGCAACAATACCCTTATTTAACTTGAGAGTACGGCCTTGGGAGAAGTCAATCTTCTTGCCATAGACGTCTGTAACCTTGCCACCAGCTTCGCCGACTAGGAGGACGCCTGAAGCATGATCCCAAATCTTCTCTTCATATGAGGCAGATACTGGGAGGCGGAGATAGATATCGCCATCACCTCTGGAAATTGAAGCATATTTGCACTGACTATCCATCTTGACGGATTCGGCCTTGAGACCGAGTTCTTGAGCAATCTTTTGTGAGTCGTCGTGAGAAGAATGGCCAGCTTCAACACTTTCGCAGAATTTGGCCTGGGTGAGATCGGAGATGAGTCGCATTTGGATGGGCTTTTCTGAAGGATCTTGGAATGAACGCTAAATAAAATTGGGATCAATGTGAGTTTAGGTGTGATATGGTGAGGTTACTTGATAGGCTCCTTGTCCCTTTTGGGCAATAAATAATGTGCCTTTGGCAGAAGCTGAATCGGAAAAGTCAACAGGCAGATTGGGACCTCCCATGACGCCGAGTTGCACTTCTCCGTCAACAATGAGAGCAAGACAGACAGCATATTGGCCACCTCTCAAGAATCCCTTAGTACCGTCAACAGGGTCCAATGTCCAGAATCTGCCGGTAGAGCCACCTTCATAGTTACCCAAATCAATTGCATCCAAAATCTAAAATATTGGATTAATATTGATATTAAAATTCAACAAAAAAGATTACTTGTTCCCTCGTGACTGGCTGATCAGCAACTTCGTTGACAAGTTGAACAATTCTTTCACTCAAGCTTTGACCCTCTTCACTCCTAAGGAATGATGATTCCTCTTCACCAACAATAGAATCTTCGGGGAAATTATTTTTTATTATCCAATTAACGATGGCTTGGGCACCAAAATCAGCAACTATATATAAATAAATATAAGTTAAACTTTTGATATAATATTTTAAAATGGTATAAAAGGCCAATAACACTATAAGCTGAGAACATTATACTTACGTGTGACTGGACTCTTATCCTTTTTAGTGATAGCATCATTAGCTTGAACCAATGTACGAAACACCTGGTCACAAAGTTTAGAAGCCTTTAATACTGCATCAATGGCAACTTGTCTTTCTTTTGAGTAATCTTATTTAAGCTTGTCAATACAAACAGTCATCAAATATTCCCAAAATTTAATTTACCTGACATTTTGAACTTTAATTGATTTGATAATAAATGTCTGTTGATGTTAAATAAACGCTTTGTGAATTGAATTTTGAATATTATTTAAATATTGAAATTTGATTATAATATTTTTTTGATGATTAATGCTTTGTACTATTTATATTTTTTTATTAATTTAAGAGTTAATATCTCTTAATGATCAAATATTTGATTTGATATTTAATCAGCTATCAATGGGTAAATCATATGTTGAAACCCTCAATTATGGGATTAGGGACTTTGTTTTCAGTTTGATTGGTCAACTTATTGATGTCTTCAGTTCAAAAATTATAATTGATATAGATAAATATTATCTAATATTAGTTAATTGAAATATTTTGTATAGATTGGATAAAAATGCCTTGTTGAAATCTTTTAAACCTATAATTTAATTCATCAAATAAATATACAAAAAATTTCAATTCTGATAAATTTAATTGAATGAGACTTGTTGAAAAATCTATCTGAAATCAGCCTATATTGAATTTCAGATTGTTTAAAGAATACAGCCAATTAAAAGCTATAAAACATTAGTTTTAAGTCTTTATATATCCAATAAGGCTAAAATATAATGAGCTCCCATAAATATCATAATTCTTATTCAAATTAATTGACTTAATGATAATTTGCAAATTTAAAAATAATTTAACTAACATATTAAAGAAATAATGGATGTTACAAAAGAGCATATAAGACATGTCATTTTATATGAATATCGTAGAGGAGCTCAGGTGGAAGGCGCCTTTCAAAGAATTCAAGAAACTTATGGTACAAAAAGTGTGAGTCAAGCTACTTGTTCCAGATTTTTTAAACAATTTGAGAGTGGTGATTTTAAGATTAAAGATAAACCGCGTGTTGGAAGAGCTGTTGAATTTGATGGTCAAGCTCTTATAGATTTACTAGATAAAAAAAATGATCTATCGCAAATTGAAATTGCCAAGTTACTTGGCTCCACTAGATCAAGTGTTGGAAGGCATCTTCAACTACTTGGTTATATATTGAAAAATGGCAGGTGGGTTAAAAAATACAACAGAAAGGCCAAAAACGTCAAAAATTCTAGAAATTCTGACTCTCCACATGTCCCTATTAATACACAGTCCCTACCTATACCGCCTATTCAGAATAATTCATCGAAAACTCAGATCTTTGACAAACAATGTTTTCCTTTATCTGTTCCTCCAAGTATTCCTGCAAAATCTCATATTAATTACGAAGAACTTTTAATATTACCATCAAAGAGAATAACTAATGATACAAATTAAATAAACAACACTATTCAATTTAATAAAATTCATTCATAAAAATCACTAAAATGAACCTTAGAAAATGAATTTAACAGTCAAATTACGAATTTTTAACCATAATTAAATTTAACAATTCATTAACTTTAAATTCATTAAATTTCTCCCACGTTTCAATAATTCATTTTTATCCTTATTAATATTCAATAATAATTTTTAAAATATTATATATATATATATATATATATATAAGATATATACGTATATATTTATAAATAATATTAATAAAAAATTGAAAACATGGAAAATATAAATAGTCAACCTATAGATTATCAAGATCTCTCACATTTAAAAACTTCAACGGAGATGGATTTGACCAAGGCTTTCAATAGACCTCCACTGACTAGGACTTCATCAGGTGGGAGTAATGCATTCTCCGAGACTGGCGTTTTGAATCCTAATGACCCTATGAGTCCAAGATTCTCATTGAGGCGAGCCAGTACTACCCGTCTCAAAATGGGTTTAGCCACGGATAAGAAAGCAGTGCGTCAGAGTCAATTGTTTAATTCTCAAGATTTGAAAACTACAGTCAGCGACCCAGTGCCTCAAAGTGGTGAAACTTTACAATTTAAAACATTGTCGGAGGAGCCCGAAAGCATGTATTCCAATCATTCAGATGGAAGTTTTAAATCCAATGGTAATTGATTATTTTTTTATTTTCATAGATGATAAAATTGAACGAACAATTTTAGGTGTGTTAGTCAACTTCAAGCGTCTATTTCTATCGACCGAAACGGAGTGTAGAAAGGTGTCTTACAAGGGTGAGTGCAGTAAAAGTGCTTTAACACAACTATTTTGTCAGACTTTCCCCCATCTTGCCAATATTCCTCAACTACCCGAAATCTATATTAAGGACCCAGTACTCAATGTATTTTATGAGCTAGAAGATTTTAGTGAAGTTATTGAGGGGTCAATACTCAAGTTACAATTAGAACGTAAATATTGATTTTAACATTATTTCCCAATATTCTTTTAATTGATGTTCTAATTACTTATAGATACAAATAATCAAATTTATTCCAAGTTAGATTCTGGTTTCTCAATACTTACTATGGAAATTCACGATTTAAGAAAATTAATGAAGGAGAAGAATCAATTAGATGTAATTAATCAAAAGAGAAATAGTTTGACTACAAGAGTTGTAGAAGCTTTCAAAAAGAATTCGAGTCAGGAGTCGAAGTCATCGAATTTGTCAAATGAAGTTATCTCTAATCAAGCCATCAACTCAAAAGAAGCTGAAGCGATGGCCGAAGAGATTAAGTGTTTGAAGAGAGAGCTCACAACTTTGAGACAAACTCACAACGATTTCAAGAAGGAAGCTCAAGATATTATTGAAAATCTCACTCTAATGACCTCAAATTTGAATAAACAACTCGCTGAAGAGCCCAACTCAGTGCGTAAGCTGATATTAGCTGGAAAGACTCGAATGGAGCAATCAGAAGTAACACTTAACGACCGCATGGAAGAACTTCAAAACGATCTTGAAAACTTCCGTCTGGATCTTGTCAAACGTAAATGTAAACCAAGTATCCAGCGTATGAATCATGCTGCTAAGGAACTTGAAGCTCTCAGATCCGAGCTTCTAATTGAACAAGAATTCATTGCTACTGTTAAGCCCACTTGGAAAAAGACTTGGGAAGAAGAGCTTCAAAATATTGTTAAGGAGCAAATGATCCTAAAGGAATATGATGCTTTTATTCAAGACCTCTGTGAGGACCATAAGAGCTTTTCAGAACTTTTTACACAACTTCAGCAGCTTACTGAGTTGACAAGGCAGGGTTCCTTCAAGATGCGCTTCAATAAAGCTGCACCCCAAGACCACTTCTCTCTCGAATCAGTATTCCATGAAATCCACTGTATCGATATCGACCACGAGCGCCGTCTTCAAGCAGCAGAGGAAAATGAACGTGCACGCAAATGGGAGTTGGAAAATACGCCCAACGAATTTGAAGAAGAGTTGACCGAGTTCGTTGGTAGTCGCAGGCTAAAAAAGACAGGTGGTACCGAGGAGGTCGACAGGCGTCGCCGCGAGCAAGATGAGATCAACTTGCGGAATATGCTGGCGCCTCCCCCACCCCCAGAAAAGCACAAGAGTGACAAGCCTCGCACCAGGAGGATTCGTCAGCCCAAGCCACTCACCGAAGATGACGTAAGCTCCGCCGCATCTGAACCAGCACCAGCGCCGGAAGCAGCACCCAAGACCGAGGAGATTACGGATGGATTAGTGAATTTCGAAGACACTGACACCTCAAAACCACTCCCGTCCATCCCCCAAGACGAGCAATGACCCAAGTTTTTTAAATTGTTCGCATTCTTAGTGATTAATTAATTTATTCTAAAACAGTGATCTCATTATCAATTTTTCAATATACTATTTTGATTCATTTTTTGTTATCATTCAAATATAGTTATGTATCCAAGTATTTTTGTGACTAAATTGAATAGATTCAGTTCTGAATAACAATCATAAATAATCGATGAATTTATAATATATGCCCAATATCAATATCATTACTTTATCAAGTAATTAGCTTATAATTGATTTTAATATTATCTCATTCAAGTTTATAATCCTATTACGATTGATTAAAAAATTATTTTAAAATCATTGCCAACATTGAAAAAAAATTGAGTTGTATTTAATTAATTAACTATATTAAATAATAGTTCATAAAATTCTTAATTATTTTTTTAGAGAATTTTAGAGATATATAGAAATGAATTGTTTTATAGAGAATTTAAAAATTTCAAAGAGGATTTGAAATTGAAAAATTATTAAAATTATAATGAAAAAGTGTAAATTGAAGTTTAAAACAAGTGAATTTTAAAAAAATTGAATTTATTAAATGTTGAAGATGAAAGTTGGTGTTAGATTTTAATTGTACATAAAATCTCAAGTTTCTAAGCCGTTGTAGTATAGTGGTAGTACGAAGCGTTGTGGCCGCTCAGACCGCGGTTCGATTCCGCGCAACGGCAAATGTGGAAATATTTTATTTTTAAATTATCTTTTCTTAAACAATTTTTTTTCCTCATTGAATTAATAATTTTTTTACTCACTTTTAATAATTCGGATATCTTATTAATATCATCTTTTTTTAAATATTTTTATTCACATTTTTTATTCCAATTAAATTTTGTCATGATGATTAGTTTATTCTTTTCCTTATATACATAAATTATAATATTGAAGCATGTATTTAAGTTATGCAATATTTGAATTATATCCATTATAATAGAACATAACATATTTCATACATTTAAAGTTAAAAATATTGTTTTTTAAAATTAACTTTTCAATTTATTTAGAATAATTATATACATATTTATTTATGTAAGATATATCACTAATTGATAATCTTTTATTGAAATATAATTACTGGAAATATTCATTCAATTATTTATTAAAATATTGAATTATTGAAACATTTTGAATTGCTAATATAGATTGAGTAACAGAAAAAGTTTATTGTTTGAATTGTAAAATTAACAGTAACATTATTGATAAAATTATAGTACTTTTTTTATTTTGTAAATATTATTAATCTATTTTAGATCTTCTATGATTATTGTTTTAATATTATATCATATAATTATTAAACTTGATTTTAGAATTGATTGTCAATTGATTTCTTAATTAATTGTTATTTGAATAACTTTTGAAATTTTATATTTTCAAATATCAAATATTTATTGATTTCATCATTTTTTTGTTTTATTTTAATTTTGCATCCACGATCAACATTTTTTGGTCACTTAATATAAATCAATTTCAAATAAATTCATTCTATTTTTATTCAGTGAAATCTTTGAGTATATTGTGAAAATTACTGGTTTGATAAGTCTCTAACATTAATATGTGCTTTCAAGATTCACGATACCATCTATCAACTCATAACAGACAATTGATTGATCTATCAAGTTGGTTCATCTGATAAATATTGGACAGAATTTTAGCTATTTAATTTAAAATTAAGAGTAAAGAATAACAATTAATATAACATTCAACCAATAATAAATCAATAAATCAATAAATTAATTATAAAATATTAAAATAAAAAATGACCAAAAATATATATAGTAACAGTTAAAAATTAGTATATTGACCATCCTAACTATATTACATCAAAGCTTTTCAAAAAAGTAACTCTCCTTTAGAAAAAGATTCGAACATTCTTTAATTGATATAGGTATTGACATATTGAACACTGAATCCAATTACGATCACTACTTCATACCAGGACAGCTATTTTAACAACAACGACTCGGAGATTCTAACCATTAGGGAGCCTGATTATTTGAGTAGCAGTTACTTAACATTATGCGAAAAGTTTCTCCATTTGATTGAAACTGTAACGGATTTGAATACATTTAAAATTGAAAGGAAGTTGCTAGCTCCTACACTTTAAGTGATTTGGTACTCCTTTAACCCAACGTCATTCTATTTGATATACGACAAAAGAATAGAATTGGTAGAGTGGGTTTACCAAGTGAATAATACATTTGGGGAAAAGTACTGGTACCCGATGGTGGTAAAGGGCGGTCAAATCATCGGAAATCAAAACTATTAGCAATTCGTCATCCCAGGAAGTTTCAGGTGTCGTCCTTTAACCATCTGTTCGGGATCTACAGGATGAGATTGGTGGATCCTTTGGTCCATGAGCATTTGAAAATTGCTATGCATTTCTGTAATGCTAATACTGAAAAGAAAAGCTGGTTTTAGGCGGATGTCCAATGTCCCCATCTACATTTGAATTTTACAAACTGTGTCAAATTGTTATTCAACTATCTATTGAATATGTTTCCGACAGTCCCTAGAATTGTATATTAGGATTATTAGTTGTGCTATCATAAGAATTTGAAGATTTCTCCAAGACTCAACTTCATTGACGATACTTTGATGAAGCATAAGTCCTACAATTTTGAACAACATTTCAGAGATGTTTGTCTAAAGTGGTTTGAGAAGCTTGTGGAGTATCATGACGATTATAAGTTAGAAATTACAGGCCCTCGAACCCACGAATATTAATGGTTTGTACCCACAAAGCCAGGCAAATTTGTTGGAAAGATTACCTTAAAGACGAAAAGCTACGATATCTACATATTCATAATACTATGCTCAAGAGACGAGCGCGAATTCGTCCTCTCTGTTGGATAGATACATATGTCCAACTCTTTCAGTATCGACCAGTTGGCATCGTTAGTGGGTTTGATATTCACCATACTATCCACGACATCACATGATGCCAACTTGTGGCTCCAGTGCTTCGGGATCAACTGCAACATGCATCAATATTTCCGTAAAAACTACTGGCGGTTGGATTGATATGAATTCAACAAGGATACACTGTTCGACACCATGCCAAACTGGCTCTTTGCAATCAGTGCACTACCCAAACATTTCCACGTAACTCGACAACGCGCTACCCCCTTTGGTTAGAACCGATTGACCAACCTCACCACCATCCCATTGACGAGATCTACTTCAGATCTTTGGGCTATGTTACAGAATATTGACACCTCGTCTCTCTGCTCTTCCACTTCCACATGTATCTCCTCCTGTAAGCTATCTTTGACAAATTGAAAATGTAATTGTTTATTTAGCTGCTACCTTTCAGGATAATTGTGATATTTTAACGTAATCGCAACATAACTTCGATCATTTTACACTGTATTTCTATGGTTGTCTCTCCTAGAAGGATGAGGCGGAATATTCAAGGGAAGAAGCTAATCTTTTGGAGAAGATACAGATGCAAAAGTTTTTGGTAACAATAAACGAATTTGAGAATGTGATAAATCAATTAAACCAATTAAATTATCATAACTCACTCAACGAAAATTCCAACCATTCATATCAATTGATTTAATTTCAGTTTTGAATTTATATAGCAACGAGTTCATTTTTAAAAAAAACATTGATAATTCAATTTTAATTAAATTTGACAATGATTGAATTATTATTGATTGATTTTTTTATAATGATGCAGAGATTAATTTGATAATAAAATCACAAAATTTATTTTCTCAAGGATTATATGATAATAATTAGAAAATAAAAGTGAATTATTTTAAATAAGTAAAAATAAAATAAATGAGGAAATGAATGATGAAAAAATTAAAAAAAATTATATAATAAGATAAAAAAATTTTCTAATAATTAATTCTAAAGAAAAATACGAATTCAAATAATCTGATATGATGAAATTTAATTATGTGTAACATTATTGGAAAGCATTTGTCACAGCTCTCAGTGACATTATCACTGAAATCATGATCTACTGGGAGTTGTAACCAATCCATAAGCTGCACAACTAGAACTGTACTGTACATTGGTAGGTAGACTACTAATAAACTGAAATATGTCAATAATAAGTATAAGGTTTATTGTAAATATTCCACACAATAACAAGCCAAACATTAATTATTGTACCAAAGTTGGTATTTATACAGTAATACCAAAATTTAGATAGAGTCATGGGGGTGTGATATGATTCTATTAGTAGAATGTTATGAGACTTAGGAGAAATAGGGTAAGATCTGTTACTGCATCAATGAGATCTCGTGGTGTAGTTGGTTATCACGTCTGTCTAACACACAGACGGTCCTCAGTTCGAATCTGAGCGAGATCATATCTATATACCATCCCATCGTTCTCACACCTTTTTCACATACATTTAAATTGCATAATTTTACCCTTATCTCATTTTTTTATTAGAATACATTTTATTTGAATTAAAACATTAAAATTTGATTTTTTCAGTATATTTTTACCAAAGTATGATCACTTTATGCGATTTATTAATGAATTTAATAATTTAACTTATATTGAAAATTCTCTGAATTTTTTTTGATAAATTTTGATAATTTATATCATTTGCTGTTGTTAATGATCAATATAATCACCATATATTGATTCAAATATACATAGATAAAACTTTAATTAAAAATTATATGTTAATTATTTTGAATGTGATTATGAATTAAATTTTCCATTGTATTATCATAATTATATTTTGGATAAGTGAATTTTAATTTCATTAAAAAATTAAGATTTAATGTTGGACAATTTTGGAAATAGTTAATAAATCAGCTAATATACCGAACACCGTGACGAGATCACCCGCACCAGCTCCCTGAATAATGAGAGGGCTGGGGAAGTGAGCAGTTTTGAAGGCTGCGATATTGTTATTGAGAGTGAGGGAGGCGAAGGGATGGGTGGCATCGTAGCCAGAGAGTTTAACCTGAGCAGTTCCGGTGGAGTCGACCTGACCGACGTATCTAAGTACTTGGTTCTTACTGAGGGCTTCCTCGTTTAATTTACTGAAGTGGCCATCGAATTCGGGGAGTCTGTCGAGGAATTCCTGGCTGGTAGCGACATTTTGGAGTGGTTCTGGGACCAAATTGTCGATTTGAACATTCTCTAAGCTGAGATCCCATCCAGCAGTACGAGCTAAAATCACGAGTTTTCTGGCAACGTCCATCCCGCTCAAATCGTCGCGGGGATCAGGTTCAGTGTACCCGTCTTGCTGTGCCTTCTTGACAATTTGAGCAAAGCTTTGAGCTTGCTTGTTGTTAAGACTGGAGTATGTGTTGAAGAGGTGGGATAAAGTGCCCGAGAAAATACCTTCGATCTTGTCGACCTTGTCACCGCTGTTGACAAGGTGGTTAAGGGTGCGTATCACAGGTAATCCAGCACCGACTGTGGATTCGTAACCGACTTGAACTCCGTGCTTCTTAGCGGTTTCAAAAATATCCTTGAAGAGTTTTAAGTCGCTGGAGAAGGGCTTTTTGTTGGGAGTCACAATATGGAATTTCTTACTCAACCATTCGGGATACTTCTCAGCGACTTCTTGATTGGAAGTACAGTCGACAATCACTCTGTTACCTTCCAAACGTTCGAATTCCGAAATGAATTCTGCAAGGTTAGCATGGCTGCCACTTTCCAATTGACTAAGAACGTCATCCCCACTTAAACCTTGGGCTTGAAACACCATCTTTCTAGAATTGATCAACCCGACCAATTTAAAAGGAGCTTGAGTTTGGAAGGGATTGTCCCTTCTGAAAATTTCTTTAACGAAAGCTTTACCTACGAGACCTACACCGATCAATCCAATTTGAATCATATTGTATATATTTATTTGTTATATTATTGTAATATCAGCTAATAACAAAATATTTTTTTGAAATTAAAATAATAAATTTAAGTCATTTCATTCAAAAATTATAATTTATTCATTTGATAATAATTATGGGTTGGTAGAGTGAGTCATTATGATTAGTATTGAACTTGAAACTTCTCAGGAATCACTTAAGTCACATCGATGGAGTTTTTGACTGGGCTCACGAGGTCAATATAATGGATCAATTAAGCCTTAATCAATTTTAATCTATGAAGTTTTTCTCATCAATTTTTCACAGAAATCTCTTAATTTCTAACTATGGATATTATTCAATGTTATTTTTTTTTAAAATTTTATAGAAATGAACTAAACCAAAAATATTTTACTTAGAAAAAAATAACATACAAGTACCACAGATAAAAGAATATTGATTAAGTATTTCAAATATTGAATTTATATCAATTATGATTATGATTCATTTATAATTTTTTAATTATATTTCCAAACATTTATATATTATTTTGCAATTCCAACCCATTACATAATGTCATTAATCACAAAATTAAAAATGATTTTTTAATAAATGTTATATCAATATTAAAATATTTATATTAAGATTCTGATGCACAAATCATTTTAATTGCATTTTTAAGATGGTCTTAGAATAAAATTCAAAACAAATAATATTCAACAATGTTAAACTTATTTAATGTTTGTCGAATATTATTGTCAAAATATGTATAGTAATCAGCACACCATAGAAATTTTCCTATTTTGTAGTCTGATGATTTGCGAAAATTTTCTTATATTAGCCTTGAAGTTAATATATATCTTATTTTAAGCTAATTATACACAAGGTTTTTATATTTTGTGATATTACATTAGGTCAATCAATATTTCTAATATCAATATAAATATTTAATATATTATTATTTATTATTTTATATCATATAAAACAAGCTAATATAATCAACGTTTTAAATTAAGTTATACTAAATATCAATTTCAATCAATTATTAATGTAATTCTCTGTATTTGATAATCATACTGACTAAACTATCAATTTCTACCAAATCAATGGGTTTTCATGATATCAAAATATTTTGTTCCTGATTTCACCATTGATCTGGTTATCATTAGTTGTGTAGAAAATTCATATAACAAGGATCTTTTTAACAATCTTTTCCTATTAAAATTACTAATTATTAATCATTAAATTTAACATAAAATAATAATTTATTCTTTCTAATCCAATATATATATTTCTTGACTCTTAACCTTTACTAATAAGATATGTAAGTAGTACAAAATAATAATAATAGGAAATAGTTTTATAATTAAAGGAAGGTATAAAATAAAGGAAAGCTTTTAAATTAAAGTAAAAAGTAGTTTTAATATATAATTGAAATATATTAAACTAGTAAATAATTAGAATAATCTTATAATTAAAGAGTTAAAAAGTTGTTAATTAAACAATCAATAAGGTAGTTAATTATAATAGGAAAGAAAAGAGAAAAATCTCATTTATTATATGAATTTAATTTAATTTATATTAGACTTAATATGAGAAATATTATATGATTCTATATAAGATCATATTATATAAATTAGTATTTATATCGAACAATAAATATTAATATGAAATATATGTCAAGAATTTTAGTAGATTGTCTTTTAATAATAATAAATCAAGATATAGCTTCATAAATAATTAAGAAATTCTTTATTTATCTATAATGATTTTTTATATAAATATTATATTTATTTAATAATTAATATAACTAATATTAGATTATAATTTAATA
>JNEM01006975.1:0-17632 GCA_000697335.1 Conidiobolus incongruus B7586 | reverse complement strand
TAATAATAAAGGTTATAGTCTAATATATATATTATGCATAATATTATTTTTTAGTTTAATATATTTTATTAATTTTTAGTATATTATTTAATATTTTTAAATAATAATAAACATATAAATTAAAGATTTTTTTATTTACTCAATAATATAAATTTTATTTTAAACGAATTTATTTTTAAAAACTAATTAAAAAACCAAAAAATATTTTAATATATTATAATAATTAATATTTACTTATTAATAAATGGTTTGTTTTCTTGAATTTATAATAAAGTCTGTTTTAACCAATTATATTATTTTTTATTTTTAAATAAGCAATTAAATAAAAAAATTTAAAATTTAATAACTATGGTTACTTATTATAAAAAACAAAGCTTTTAATTATATCTTGATATACTTTGTTTAATTATAGCTAGTTTAGATTTTTTAAGCCTTTATTTGGTTATTAAGTATTTATTTTATATTTTTAAAGATTAATTTCAAATAAAATATTTATATACAGAATATATTGATATGCTTAATATTAAGTTTCTTAAATAACTATTTAATCAAAATAAAATGAAATTTCTCAATATATCTTATCATTCAATAAAATAAAAAATAATAGCAAAAAATTGTCTTTTTAAATATAAGTTAATTTTAAATAATATCCTTATTAGTTTTAAAATAGCAAATTTAATAATATATGATAGTAATAGATAATTTATTTCTTTTATAAGTTGTTTATAAATCATAAATAATTTTATAATTTTATATCTAAATTTTAATATTAATATTAAATAAAACACTTTTGATGATTATTATTTATTTTCAATATAATTAAATTTAACCTTAAATTTTTATTTAAAAATCTTTTAATAAAAAAATAACTCTAAGTAATATATATATATAGTTTATAATTACTAATTATCTTATATATTTTATAGATAATTAATTTTTCAATATTAGCAATATGTTTAAAAAATCTGATATTAAAAAATTTGCCATTTTTTTAAATATATAATATTATGATAAATTATTTTTTAATTGAAAATTTATAATATTTTCTAAACTTAAATAAAATATGACTTTATAATTTTATATTATAATAAAATCTCCAATAATATTAGTCATCTTTAAATAAATAAAAAAAACTATAATATTTAAAAGAAATAAATATTATTAACTAATTTAATTTATTATATTGTTTGGTATATTTTATATATAGTAAACTATAGTTTATTAAATACAATTTTTTAATTTAATATTATTAAAAAGAATTACAAGTATTTTGGATTCCAACATTCAATAAATTAGTCTTAATGAATTAATATCTTTTTAAAATATCTCAATAATACCCATATAATCAATATTTTAATAATTATATTTTCAAATTCACTTTGTTGGATGGATTTATTATCTTAATAATGATTAAATATTCTTGATTTATTTTTTAAGAGTTGAAAGTTAAGTCAAATTGATGAATTTTCCAATATGAATTAAATAAATTTGAATCATTTTTTATAGCAAATATATTGTTAAAGATCGAATAACTAGACTAGATTTATTAATTATTATCTTCCATAAAAGTAACTATTGTGCTTTGTGATATAATCTGTAAATAAAGATTGTAGTTAGATAAATACTAATAATATCAATTTAAGAAATATTTAATTTCTGTTTTTTAGAGTTTACTTATTATCCAAAAATTGTTGCAGAATATCCAGTTGTTTCTACTAACTTTGTCACTCTTGGGGTTAACTAGTTGTTTCAGTATGACATAGAGTTTGATTAAAATCTAAAACAAAGGGCTTTGATTGATTATGGACCAACGAAGCTAGTCTACATTAGAAATGATATACACTTTACAATCAAATCCAAACAGGTAGGTATTTTTGAAATACAAAGCAACTTTGAATGAATAAACTTTGCCTTCCAGTTTTGAGCATAATTTGACTAAATCCTAATCTGTTTAATAACGGATTGAAAAGAATAAATTTAATACTTAGTTGATTGACTCAAAATGAAATTTCGAGTATCTATTTTGTAACCAAGATAATACTAAATTTAAACAATGTTAATTAAACAAATTAAAAATACATCAAAATTACAGTAATATTATAGATTAATTGTACCATAAAAGTTTTAGTTTTAAAAAGTGTTGACTTTTTGAGTCCTGGTTGGAGGGGATTATGCATATTATTAATCTCTGAGTTACCTTAATTCTCCATATTTTACATTCAAAATCAAATTATATTCAATTAATTTTAAGATAAATTAATTAGACAAAATTCTTAGAATTAGTAACCAAAGTATATCCTCTATTAAAATGATAAACAAATTCAATATATATTTTTATAGAAATATGAATCCTCTCATTATATTAACATTAAATTCTTACAATTCTCCGAATAATATTTAATAAGCAGATGCCTAATAATAAAAATAGTAAAATAACTGATTAACTAAATATTTCGTTAATAACTTAACAAAAACTATTTTGAATTTTTAATATTTTAATATTTTAATATTATTCAAATTATAATAATAAATATAGTATAAAATCAATAATTTTTTTAATATTTCTAGGAATTAATCATATAATTTGGAAAATTAGTTGCAATATCATATATATTACAATTGATAAGATCTGAATATGTAAAATATATAAGTGTAAATTATTCTTATGTATATTTGGAGTAGAATACAATATTTGCTATATAGGGTTAAAGACTTATATTCTGAAGCCAATTTTCAGCTAATTATAACTTGAAAACTTATTTTTAATCAATATTAAAAGATCAAAATAATTAATATTTGAAAATAATAATTTTATTGAATTACAGTTTAAATAGAATTAAATAAAGGTAATTCATATGTTTACATGGCCATATCAAGGTTCATCACATTTACAAATATTGATGTATTTGAGTGATTAGTAAATATAACAAGATAGTTTACTCAATATTACTAATAGAATTACAATGTGATAAATTTTTTTAAATACTTTATAAAATTGAACATAATTTGGTATTGTAGCAATCCATAAATATACTGATGATATCCAAGTATACCACGACCAACCATTTATTTATTATCTAGTATCAATTGTATTCATTATATTTTGAATAATTTGGATACCAATCAACTCTATAATATCAATATCCTCTTTGAAAATATTTTCAAATTTAATTGATCTCGATATAAAAATTAGTGTTGGTATTATATTATTGGACTTTATTTGAATTTTTATCTAACTTATACTTGAGTTGTATGGCCTCAATGAAAGCATATATTTTTCTAACCTTTCGTATTATACTCTGCTAATGATATTTTATATATTAGAAGTGCGTAAATCTCAGCTTGATTTGTAGGATTAATGAGACTAAACAGAGAGCTTTTATCCATTAAACTTCACCTAATAATATACATTAGTTATCTTTAATAATATTCGAGTTTAAATATTTCTTATTTATTGATTTTGATTTTTTCTGAAGTTACAATAGTTTCACTCTTCTTGCTTTTTATTGTATATCTATATATTGATACCATTCGATATATCTCCATATTTTCTTATTGATTAATAATCACTTTTATCCAATTAATAAAGATTTATCCATATATTCGAATCGCAATCATTCAAAGTGAGTGTGTTTGACATAAAAAAATGAACTATGAAAATCTCTAGCTTTACATCAATCTAACCGAATTATATCCAAAGCATTATTGTTATTGACACTATATATAATGACTAACGGATTCGATATTGTTAATACATTCTCAAAATTATTCACTATTATCACTTGCTCATCTATGAAAGATTTTATTTTGACTCACCCTATGAATTTGTTTTTTTCATTTATTCATAGTGTTTCAAAAGGTAAGTTCGCAAATTTGAATTTTTATTTTACAAAATGCAAAAAGGTTGTTAAAATCTAACATCACTTTTATAATTAAGATCATCATCTTTTTCCAATATCATAATTCTATATCAATAATAATTACATACCCTATTTACATATTTTTTTAAAAGGTTTATCTTTTAAGTTACACATTGAATTTTAAAATTTGAAACGTCATCAAATTTCTTTGCATGAATCAAATACTTCAATTTATTAAAATATTCATAATAACAAGCACTCAAATTAAGTGAAGTTAATGGGTGATGTAGTGAAGACCACTAAGACCAGTACTTAACAAGAATATTCTTTTATTCTTAGTTATAATTATAGTGCTAATATTATATAAAGTAAAAGGTTTTATATTTGAGTTTTTTGAACTGATTAATAGGATTAGTTTTAATAAACTAAATTTATTTTTTATTTTAAGTTAGATTTTCTAGTAATAATTAGATTAATATAATATTATCAATATTTTTATCTAATTATATAAAATTTTTTTCAAATATTAAATTTTTTTGTATTTATTATAATAGTTTTGATTTTTTAACTTAAAATCTCATTGTATTTTTTAATAATAGATTATATACTTAAATTGATTATTCATCTTTTTTAAAAGCTTCTTAAGCATGGTAGGATATATATTAATAACAATATATATTTATTCATCTTATATCCCTCCTTATATTGATTTTTTATTTTAATTAAATTATAAATTACTTTCGGCCTAAATTTTTAATAAATTTAATATCATTTGATGAAATTATAATAAAATTAATATAAATATATGATAACTGCCATTGTATTATTACTAAGCCATATAAGTGATATTGACATTATTATTTAGTTTTATTTTGACTGATTTAATTAGATAAACATTTAAAATGAACTGATAATATAAATCTTTTATATCAGATTTATTAGTTATAAGTTAATTAATTAATATCTAATATTCTTTTGTAATCTTTCTGTTACTAGCTATTATTTGTCAACTCTTGTGAATATTTGATAAATTATATTTTGTATATAATGATATTTTGATAAATGTTTTTTATTTAATTTTAATGAATTGTGTTAATTTTATTTAATCCAGTTATATTAGTTTTAAAATTTCTCCAGAAAGTTATAATATATTATATGATGAATCATTAAATAGTTCATGATTTTTCATTATAGTATTAAAATCACCTTGAAACTAATATGATTCATAAAATAGTGTTTGGTTATAATTTGAGACTTATTTTGGAACCACTTGATATTTTGCCACTATTTCAGTTTTAAGAACATATCATTAATGATTTATTAGACGAATTATCATATTTAAGTAAGAATATAAGGGACAAAATAGTTGAGTTTTTCAATTCAGTGCTCTTAAAATATAAGCCAATTATTATCAAAGGAATGTCATGTTTAATATAATTAATATCAATATGAATATTTTTAAATAAATATTTCATGTCTATTACCGATAAAAGATTTGAAAAGATTGGAAATTGGAAATGTAAAGTTGATTATTGGAGAAATCTAACCGTACAAATTTAGTATTAAGTTCAATTGGTAATCTGTATAAAACTATTAATATAATCATTAATCTACTGTAGTGATGGCTTTTATCAACTATCAACTATTAATTATTTCTACAAAATTTAAAATTTAAGTCATCTTGATCCAAATTTTACAATATATTTTTTCAATAAATCAAGTTGGACTACATTACTCAAAAAACATAGTTTTTGAATGATTTATTCAATGCAAAAAGTATATATTTCAAATTTTATTTTATCTTATTTTTGTTAAAAATCTTGATAGTTGTAATTATCGTTAAAATAATAAAGCAAAAATATCCAAAGTGAGATTTATAGTTAAAACATTCAAATTTGACTTAATAGGTTCAAATTAATATTTGATAAATTAATATTTGATAAATTAATATGATTGGAGAAAAAATAATCATCTAGTAAATGGCAAAATTAATCAATAATTGTTAACTAAATTAAGAACACATTATATTTGAGTGTATCAATTATACTAATTTTCAATAATTCAGTGTTTGATCTATATTGAGGCTTCTACCAAAATGAAAAATTTTGAACACCAGAATTTGATTAAATAATTTGAAATAAGTATATTTATTAAATAATATTTAAACTCATAAATTAAAACAAGTAATAATAAATATTCATAAACTCTATATTCTTTTGAAATAGTGATATTAATTAACTGAAATTAATCAATTGACTTTTTTGAATCAAAAGCGCTAAATCTGAATTTTAAAATTTAGAAGTGCTACCAACAAATTAATAATGTATCAAGTTTATAAATATATAACCAAGGATACAAGTCTAAATAAAATTGGCAAGGCTAAAATGATCGCGATAGAGAATAATATAACTATATATAACAATAGACCAAACTTCTATACACCGCTAGCTATCATTTACACGATATTTGGAGTTATCGGAATGCTCATAACATTTATATTATTAATATCTTCCTTAAAATTATTTACTAAATCAACTCGTCCTCATTTAAAAATAAGTTTTGGGATTTTGGTAATGGATTACTTTACTACTTGTATGTATCTTGTAATGGGAATATCTGGATTAGTTAATGGAGAATACTTAGTGAATTCCAGGCTCTTCTGCTCAGCAGTAAATATTTTATATATCGGAAGCACCTATATCTCAGCTTGGTTTGTAGGTTTAATGGGTTTGGAACGAGGTCTCTTAATTATCCACAGAATCTCGCCATCTAGTATAATTTGGTTATCTTTGATGATATTTGAAATCGTATATTTTTATGCGATAAATTTAGTATCAGCTGGTTTAAATGAAGTAGGCTTGGCTGACCTTGCGATTTACTGTATGTCTACCCCGGTTGATACCATTGGTTATATTACCATATGCTCTTACGGAATTATTATGACTTTTAGCCTTTCAGTAGCAATTTATTCATATATTGGAATTGCTGTTATTCAAAGGAAGAGGGCTTGGCACGATATTAGAGAATTGAATGTTGAAAAAGATCAGGCTTTAAGACAATCAAATAGAATAATATTTAAGGTACTCTTTCTACTGACATTATATCTGGTGGCTAATGGATTAGAGACTTTTAACACATATTCAGAGATAATTACCAGTAAAACACGATCAGCAACAATGGACTTTATTTCAACATGCCTCATGAATTTTAACCCTATCATTAATAGTATGCTGTTGATTCAATTTCAAGATCCTGTTAAAAAAGCGTTACTAGATATGTTTCCATTTTTAGTTCAGGTCATTGGGGACAATGACAATGATAGAATCCAACTAACTGTACATGGAAGATATTCAAATAATCTTTTATAATATCATATTATGAGCTGTATTAGTTTGTTTTTAAAAACTATATATTTTAATAAAACCTTATATATTTACTATATTTTAATATTCTAATTCATTATTATCATAAAAATCTCATGCTATCTATTCAGTCAATAACTGAAGTTTTCCAATATATATGTCATATAGTAATTGGATATTGATTTTTTTCCTAATTAAATTTATAATTCATTAGAATTAATGTAAAACTAAATTTAAAAGGAAGTTAATTTCTAAAACTAATATCAATTAAGTGCAAAATCTAAATTTATTACTTTTTAAATTATAAAAATGTTTTCTTAATGATATCACAAGAGCCTAATAATAATCTTTAAAAAATTTTATTTTATTTTGATCAAGTATATAAATCATTTGAGTAATATAGAATTATTAACCAAGTAAATGATAAAGGTATTATTATTCCCAGATGTTGTGTAAAGTGGTTTTTATATTTTTAAAACAATAATTGTTTTATTTAAGATAAACCAAATATAAGTAGAAAGATACAAGTAGTTAATAAATAAATATTAAATATTATAGAAATTTATACTCATTATAAATTAGAGGAATTTTCAAAAATATAAAATATAAATAGATAATTATTAAAAAAATTAAAAAATAAAGTTTAAAGAATATTAAATTAGGTATCTTATATGTTAATAATATCTAATAATTTAAATAAATTAACATATATTTCTTATTTACAAAATTTACAATAACTTAGATTATTGAAAAATAACTTTATTATTATTAATAAGATATAGATAATATTTGATAATATAATTTATGAATTATATTGAATAATCAAAAAATAGAAATTAAAAATTAATCAAAATAAATATATAGAAAAAAAATTAACTATATAATGGGATTAATATTATATTATATATTATAAATTTAAATAAAATAAAAGTTAAATAAAAACATTATTTTGAAAAAATTAAAAAATTATATATAGTATTAAAAAAATAATGACCAGAATATTTTTCAAATTGAAACCTAAATATTATATAATTTTTATATTAATATATTATTATTATTATTATTATATAAAATTAATTAGAATAATCAGAACCTTATATATTTTAGATTAAAAGTATATTGAGCTATTACTATATCTATATATACTTTTAATTTAATATTTAATAATTTTTATTTTTTAGAAAAATTAAAAAATTTTTAAAAAATACAATTATCCAAAAATTTAAACAAATAAAAGTTGAGTTCTTGAAATTTATCAAAATAATAAAAAAGATTGCTATAAAATAAGGATATATAATTATATTCAAAAAGATGAATATTTAATGATATAAAGGTTATTATATATCTAAAGTTTAAAATATTAGTATATTTTACTGAAAAATAAAAATTTAATAAAAATAAAAATATTAGCATATATTAGTATTATTATTTTTAATATTCAATTTTATAAATACAAAATTAAAATTACCTTAATAATTATGGATGATAATATATTATTATAGTTATTATATTTAAATTATTTTTTAATTTATATTCATATCATCAATTTATAAACAATCAATTAGGTTTGGCGGAGTTCACATAGTGAGTTCACCACAGAATTCTGGTTAGATGTAACATTAGTCAACCCCTTCCTAAACATTCTTGCTAGGGTGTATTGGTGAGCACTGGCAATTTATCAATAATCTCACCACCTAGTAATCCAATTGCATCAGATTGCTAGAGTGGTTAAGTTGAAAAAGCAGTTCTTAAAAGATTTTAAATTGCTTATATAATATATATAAATAAAATTTACTAAGCTTTAATAACTTTATGATTATATTTTAGAAGCCAAGGTATAATTTGATGAACTTTCAGATTCAAAGATCTTATATCATGATACTGTGTATAATTGGTTGACATTGCATCATGATATTTGCGAAAAGTGATCACGTTAACTTACTGCAATTGGCTATTTGGATTAGCCACTTCCTTATTTGGATGAGAATGAAATTGGGAAAACAACGAATATGAGTTCAATGATTTTAATGAATATTTCATTTATTGTATTTAATGTATCATCATGTATTGAATTGTATTAATTGATTTATCATGCTCATTCACACATGTAAAAATGATGTATTAATGCTGCTCCATTGTTTAAATTAGAAATATAAGCAAATAATTGTAACAGAATATATTGCAATAATCAGAATCAGTGTATATATTAATGAGTAAAATAATGTTAAAAGTGATATATTAATAGAAAAAATATTTTAACCATTTACTTGGTGATTTTGGTAATACTAGCCAAATGATATAATTCTGAATAACATATGATAATCCTTTCTTTCGTATTATAGTAAATTTCAAAATTGAAATTCAATTAATATCCCTATTAAATTCAGTTTTTTTATCTTAAAATATTAATAATAATAATAATAATAATAATAATAATAATTTGATTTATTGATTTTTGGATGAAAATTTCCAAAATTGCTCAAAATAGATCAATTCAATAATAATAGGAATTTATAAAATCGTTATAATAAATATACCTTTAAAATAAAGAATAAAATTAAATATTTTTGATATCCATTCCTCTAACAAAGAAAATACAATATTATAATATGAGATATAGTCCATTATAAACTTTATGCTTTCTATAAATAGATAAACCAATTGAAATATACTTAAATAGTAACAAAGAAATATAACAAAGCGGAGCCGAACATTGAAAGATTTACTTGAGTTAATATAAAGAACATTTATAACTTGATGAAACTACTATTATCCAATATTGAGATGAAAATTGGGAAAATAGTGCGAATTTAACCATTTATTCAAATACTCAGCTTCTATAAAATTACCCTATTTGAATTTCATGAAATCGGTGAAATTACTAAATAGGGAAATTTATACGGGTCTTATGATTGAAAGGATCATTTATTGAAAATGACTTGAGATGATGAAGTATTTAAAGAGCACTTCATCCCTATTATTTCATATTAATAATTATTTAAATAATCATTAAAAACATACTTAATTGACATTTAGAATGTCGCAACTATTAAGACAGACTTTTGAAAATAAAAGAAATCAAGGTATTCTACATAACTTATTAATTATTTGAATTTTTATTGATTGATATTTAGATAAAGCTGCTTTCCTTGGCTTCATCACTGGTGGCCACCCCCATCCTGACGAAACTGTTAATATTATGCTGGCACTTGAAAGAGGTGGTGTAGATATTATTGAACTAGGTAAGTAACAATCTTTCTTGTCTATACCAACAGCAACTAATAGTAAATTAGGAATTCCTTTTACTGATCCAACTGCCGACGGACCTGTCATTCAAGAATCTAGTTTTGTAAGTGTTATTGATACTCCGTTTTATTACATATTTCTCACAATAGACTTTAGGAAGCTCTTAAGTATGACGTGGATCTAGAGCGATGCTGGTCTTTCGTTGCAGAAGCACGTCAACGCGGACTCAAAGCACCTGTCGTCTTTATGGGATACTACAATACCTTTTACCAATACGGTGAAGAATTAGCTATCAAAAAATCAAAGGAATATGGTGTAAATGGCTTTATCATTGTAGACCTTCCACCCGAAGAAGCAGGATCCTTTATTAGTCATTGTCGTCAATATGAATTATCTTATATTCCATTGATTACCCCTTCAACTTCAGATATTCGTATCCAAGAACACTCTAAAATTGCCGATAGTTTCTTGTATATAGTTTCACGATTGGGCGTCACTGGAACTAATGATGAAGTAGCTGCTGATCTCGAAAAGTATCTTTCTAGAGTAAGAGCTAATGTAAAAGCTTCTGGTTCAGACCTTCCCTTAGCAGTTGGGTTTGGTGTTAGCACGAGAGATCATTTCCTTCAAATTGAGCGAATTGCAGATGGTGTCGTGATTGGATCACGCCTTATTAAAGAATTGATGGCTTATGACAATGCCGAAGAAAGAGTACAAAAGATTGAAGAGTTTGCCAGCAGATTAAGTGGAAAGAATTCTTCCAATTCCAGCCTTACTCGTAATATCAATTCTAACGGCTATGCTGTTGATACTAGTAATGGCGTTGCTTCTACCCAAATAAATCCTCGATTTGGAGATTTCGGTGGTAGATATGTCTCTGAAACTTTAATCGGATGCCTCGAGGAAATTGAAAGTACATATTTAGCACTGAAGGATGACCCCACTTTCATTCAAGAATTTGAGCAATATTATCCATTTATCTCTAGACCTTCATCTTTACACCAAGCTAAAAGGCTTACTGAATATACTGGGGGTGCCGAAATCTGGCTCAAGAGAGAAGATTTGAACCATACTGGTTCTCATAAAATTAATAATGCTTTGGGCCAAATCTTATTAGCAAGAAGATTAGGAAAAACTAGGATTATTGCTGAAACTGGTGCAGGTCAACATGGTGTCGCCACTGCAACTGTCTGTGCTCACTTTGGATTACAATGTGTTGTTTATATGGGAGCCGAAGATATGCGCCGCCAAGCTTTAAACGTTTTCAGAATCAAATTATTGGGAGCCGAAGTTGTACCCGTTCATTCAGGAAGTGCCACTCTCAAGGATGCCGTTAACGAAGCAATGAGAGACTGGGTTACAAATGTTAATACAACTCACTATTTAATTGGCTCTGCCATTGGACCCCACCCCTTCCCTCTAATGGTTCGTGACTTCCAATCCGTAATTGGCCGTGAATCTCGTAAACAGATGTTAGAACAGACTAATTCTCTTCCCAACGCTGTATTCGCTTGTGTTGGCGGAGGTTCCAATGCTATTGGTATGTTTCACCCATTTGTTCCTGACCCAGAAGTTAAATTATTTGGTGTTGAAGCTGCTGGTAATGGTGTTGATACTGATCATCACTCTGCGACTTTGAATCGAGGAACACCTGGTGTATTCCATGGAGCCAGAACATATCTCTTACAAGATAAGAAGGGCCAAATTACTGCTACTCACTCTATTAGTGCTGGTCTCGATTATCCTGGTGTTGGCCCAGAACATTCCTATCTTAAGGATATTAACAGAGCTCAATACATTACTGCCAGTGATGCTGATGCTCTTCAAGGATTCAGACTCCTTTCTCAATATGAAGGCATCATCCCCGCTTTAGAATCATCTCACGCAGTGTATGCTGCTATTGAATATGCAAGAACTCGTCCCAAGGATGAAAAGGTCCTTATTTGTCTCTCTGGACGAGGTGATAAGGATGTCCAATCGGTAGCTGAATGGTTGCCCAAACTTGGTCCCAAGATAGGCTGGGATTTAAGATTTTTAGATGGGGATGAAGTGATTAAAACAAATCTCAAAAAACACTAAATTTTATTAATGTATTATTACAATAAAATTTCACAGAGATATTAATTAATTTTTTGATTATCACTGTATGATTGAACAAAATTTATCCAGTACTAATAGTATTTTAATATGAACAAAATCCAAACTAATCAAACCTTTCTTTGTATTTTTTAATAAATAGTTTCCCATTGCTTCAAGATGAATTAAAACTATTAAAACATAATAATTTTACAAAGAGTATTTTAGTCAATAAAAGTAAATTGTTAAAAAAAGAAATAATTTAGTATAATTAGTTTAGGTAATAAAGCTCAATATAATAGAAATATTGAAATAATTTTTTAGATATTTTTTAAATTTATAAACTTGTTAGTTTGTATTTATATTTCTGTAAGAATAAAGATAAAATCACTGATAGTGTAGAGGAAAACTTAATATAAAAGTAGTGTAGCATAGAATGTGATAATATAATATGGGAAGATAAACAAAGTTTAATTAAGCTTCAAACTGAGATGAGTCACTGATATATGAAGATTGATATTAAGTAATGCTAATACACTATAATATAAATAGAATATAGTTTCAGTTTTAGAAATAATATAAAAATAAGAAATAGTAAGAATTGAGAGAGAAAAAAACTTTGTTTATTAGATTATTTAATATTATTTATATAATTAAATTAATTATAAAAGTATAAATTAATTATATAATTTATAGTTAATTAAATTATATAAAAGTTAATATAAAAATATAGAGAATTAGTCTCTTAATAATTTCTTTCAATAAAACTATATTAAAATATACTTAGCTTAAGATTAAAATATTATTATCATAATATCTAAATATCAATCGAATATATATATCATTTTATTTTTTTATTAGAATAATTTTTTCCATAATATATTAAATGAATTATCCTTTTTCAAATGGAAAATATAAATATTTTAATATTTCTAATTTTTTTATGATATTATTTATATGATTTTAAAAATCCATAGAGGAAAAATCTATTTGTTTAATATTTTCAACATTAAAAATACTCTATTATTCCTAATTTTTATATTTTTGATATAAGTAATTTTAATTTAAAAAACCCTTATTTATAATTATTAATGTAATAATTAAATAATTACAAAATTTTAAAATTAAAATTAAATAAACTAATTAATAAATAATATATAAATTTTAAAAAATAATTTAAAATTAATATTCTCTATTATTATTAACAATTTTTTTCTATACTTTTGGTAAGCTTTTAATATTTAAAACATTGTTTTTTTATTAAGGACTAAAATTAAATATTTTACTAACTAATTTAATTTAGTTAAAGCAATTTCTTTCCTATAAACTAATTTTTCAATTTTTTAAAAAATTATAATTATATATGTTATAATAAAAGTAAATATATTAAATATAATAACATTGTGTGGTTTTTTATATCAAAAATCTTTTATAGCTTTAACTTTTTATATTTTATAATTATTATGTCAAATAATAGGTATTTGTAATTTATTTTAGATATATATCATTTAAGAATTATTTTATTAAATTATTTATAATTTTTATTAATTGATTTTTTTTAAATATTAAATAAAAAAACTATATACTATTATAATTTATTATCATAATTAAAATTTGTTTATATTTAAAATATTCATTTATTAGAATTTATAAAAAGGATTTATTTAAACTTAATATTTTGTTTTATTTTTAAAGATTATATAAAAAAATTTAAGATCTATTAATTACATATATTTATTATAAAAATTTATATCCTTAGTTATATTTTAATAAGTTTAAATTAACTATAATTACTTTAATTTCTTTTTAAACTTTTGTTATATTATAAGGTATTTATTTTATATTTTTATTAATTAATTCAAGTTTAAACTTAAATATATATATATTAACTTATAAAAGTAAGTCATAAAATCAAAAATATATATTTTTTAATTAATAACTAAAATAATTGTTTATATTAGAATATTTGAAACTATAATATATAATTAAGATATATTATTTGATAAATAAATATATTTAAATATACTTAGTAATTTATTAGTAAAAATATTAACCTTTAATATTTAACTAAGATAACTCATAAATTTATAGATTTTTTGAGATAAAGGGATATATTTAATAATATATAACCATATTCTTTTGTTATTATTTTATATAATATTTTACAAATATATTAAATATTTTTATTAGTATTATTATATCTAAATCCCTCTCTAAAAAAATTTATTTATATATTAATTAATTTTATATAAAAAATAAATCAACTTATAATATTATTAGAATTACTAGTGTTAACTAATTTACTATAGTTAAAGTTATTAAAAATAACAATAAAAACATATTTAAATTTAAGTATGTTAAAATTATAAATAAATATGATAAGAAATATATCTATAAGTTAATTAATATAGGTAAATATAATATTATTATAAAAATATAATAAGAATTATAAGATTAAACAAGAATATTAATTAACACTAATATTATTATATATATTTTATATTAATATAAATATTACTTATATCTTAAGAAAAAATACCTTTAATTAAAAAAATCCCATTATAAAATTAAATCAGAGTTTAAATGTCATTACTAATATTAAACTAAAACTAATTAGAATAAAGTTATTTAATTTAATAAAACAAAAATATATTTTAATAAATTTGATAAAAAAGCTAAATACTTTAAAAAAAATATAGAACTACTTTGTAACTATTATGTTAATTTTACTTTAAAATATAATAATAAGTTAATTATTATTTAAAAATATATATTATTTTTAAATATAAGATATCCTTGTAATATTAATAGGGGAATTAATATTGAGATAAATTTAAGTATTTTAAAAATAAATTGTGTTAAGAGACTAGTTCTCTAAATTCTTATATACACTTTCATATAATCCAATTAACTATAAATTATATGATTAATTTATACTTATATAGTTAAATTAATTGTATAAATAGCATTAAATTATCTAATAAACTAGGCTCTTCTTTTTCCTCTCAATTCTTACTATTTTTTACTTTTACACTATTTCTAAGATTAAGACTATATTTTGTCAATATTGTAGGATATTAGCACTACCTAATATAAATCTTAATATATCAGTGACTCATCCTAGTTCAAAGCTTAATTAAACTTTGTTTACACTTGCACACTACAGCCACATTATATTACCACATTCTGCACCACACTACTTTTATATTAAGTTTTCCTCTGTACTATATTAGTTTAACTACCACTATACTTACAAATTAAAAAAAAATATGAAATAATATAAGTTAAATAAAATCTAATATTATTTTCTAATAAGATAATATCTTTTTTTATATTATAACTTTTATTACCAAATAACCTAAAAATAATAAAATAATAACTATAAAATAATTTTTTAATCATTTAACTTTAATATAATTAAATATCTTTAAAATTAGTTAAAAAAAGTTATTAAAACTTTTCACCTAATAAAAAATTTAAATTTACTTTAAAAATATATTTAAGAAATATAAAACAAAATTAACTACCTTTTAGTATAAAAAGTTAATTAATTCTATATCTTACAAATTTAAAGAAAGAAAAGCTAAAGATAAATATATTAAGTTTTATTTTTTTTATCACTAAAAACTTATAAATTTATCACTTACCTTAAGTAAAATTTAAGGGTTGATATTTTAGCTAATTAATAAATAATATTATCATTTAATAATTTATATTATCAATAAATATAATAAGTTTTAATTATTTAATTTAAGTTTATTTCATTAAATATTAATTAAACTATTAGTAAAAATATAAATATTACTCTGTATTTTTAATAATAGGAATTTTTTGCAATTAAAAATAAATAAACATTTGAATATATAATATATAAAAATAAATATATAACATAAATTTAATAGTTTCTTTTATTATTAATAACTTTTTGCTATACTTTTAGCAAACTTCTAATACCTAAAAAACAATTCTTTTTATTAAAGATTGAAATTTAATGTTTCACAAACCAATTAAATTTTCCTGCAAAAATTTTTTTTCTTGCAAGCTGGTTTTTTAATTACCTAAAGTAATTATAATTACATAAGTTATAATCAAAAGAATATACTGGATGTGGTAGTTCTTTCCAGTTATTTTTAATTAGAAAGTTTTTTACAGCTTTAGATTTATGTATTTTTCAATTATCATGCAAAATAATAGGTTTTCTCAAATTATATTGAGAACACTAATTAGAAATACTTTTATTTAAAAAAGCAATATATAGTTTATTATTAATTGATTTTCCTTCAGGAACTAAATAAGAATAGCATATACTATTATAATTTATTACAATAATTAACATTTGCTTATTAACAAAATGTTTAAAGGGATTTATAGAGGGGGTTGATTTAACTTAATCCAGCATTTTGATTTGTGTTTTGGTAAAGGATTATACATAAAGATTTAAGATTCATCAATTGTAATTATTCACTGTAAAATTTAAGCTTCTGGTAATATTTCAATAGGTTTTGTTTAGCAATAGCTACTCTAGCTTTTTTTTGAACTTTAGTTAAATTATAAGATATCTATTTTACATTTTTATTTATTAATTTTAGTTTAAACTTTAAAATATATAAAATACTTGTAAGACTAATATTAAAGTGCTTAGATAATTCTCTAGCTGAAATAAAAAGGTGCTTTTCAATATATTTTTTCACTCTATTTATAATTGAAAGAGTGATAGTTGAAGTTAGTTTTCTAGATTTTAACAGGTTTTGAATAGTTTCTCTCTTAGCTTTAAAGTTATTTACCTAGTAATAAATTGTTGATTTAGATAATACTTCATTATCAAAAGCTACTTGTAAATTTTAAATAATTTTAGAGGGTTTATGGTTAAGTTTTACTGATACCAAAATAAAAAACTTTTGATGATCATTATTTGGTTTAAGCATGATTAAATTAAACAACCAGTTTTAAAAAGTTAATTTTTTAATCAAAAAAAACTAATATATATATATATATATATATATATATATATATATATAATTTCCTATTAACTTTGTATATATTTATTTATTTCAAACTAATAATATGTTTGAAAAATTGGAAATTAAA
>JNEM01006974.1:0-30864 GCA_000697335.1 Conidiobolus incongruus B7586 | reverse complement strand
ATTAATTTCTTATATTAAAATAAATTAAACTTATTTTATGTATTTTAAATATATATTTAAAATTGATCTATATTTTTTTAAGAGAAGTGTTTAAACAACTTTTTTTAACTAATCTTAAAAATATTTAATTAAATTAAGATTAAAAAATTAAAAAAACTACTTTATAATTATTATTTTATTATTTTTAAATTATTTGGTAATAAAAGTAATAATATAATACAAGGAATTATTTTATTAAAAAATAATATTAGATTTGTTTAATTTATATTATTCAATATTTTTTTAATTTATTATTTAAAATATTTTAATATATCTTAATATTAATTCTTTTATTAATTTAATAAAAATATTATATATATATATGACGACCGTAAACGTGGGAGGAGGTAGTCTTTTAGAGCTTAAACGGGGAATCGCCAGTGGTAAATGATAGATTACCACAAGGTTAAGGGAAATTAAGAGGGTTCACCAAATTGGGTGAAAATAGCTTACTGCAAATCAAGGTCTTCGAATAAAGTAAATATCTCACGCTCGTCACAACTCAATACGTTTTGTGAGTGTTACGAGAAAAACTTAGAGACTGGATACTTTTGAAAATGAAGATAGAAAGATTGGTTTATTGATTGGCTTGTGATGATCTTATAATAGGTTCAATTGTTGAGTTTGGGTGGCTATGAATAACTTCAGATGGAAAGCACTAAGTTAGACTAGTTCATAAAATGAAGTACTTCCAATGTGACTTCTTGCATTAGTGCAATAGTCAGAGTTTCTTGAGTGATGGACAAGATTATTCTTCATCATATATATAATATATATTATTTAATAATAATTAACATATTATTATATTTTTAAAAAAAATAATATAATAGTTATAAAGTAATTTTTTATCTATTTTAAATATTTAATTTTTTTATTAAATTTACAAAAATATATTTTTATTATATTGTATTAAATAACTTTATTTAGTTTTAATATAATATTAGTAATAATATTTATATTTTAATTTAATTTTATAATAAGATTTCTTTAATTAAAGATTTATTTTTTGAAAATATAAGTGGTATCTATATTAATATAAAATATATATAATAATATTAATGTTAATTAATATTCTAATATAGCTTTATAATTTTTATTATATTTTTATTATAATATTATATACTAACCTGTAAAAGTGAGTTATAAAATCAAAAATATATATATTTTAATTAATAACTAAAATAATTATATATATTAGATTACTTAAAACTATAATATATAATTAAGGTATATTATTTAATAATAAATAAATATATTTAGATATATTTAGTAAACTATTAGCAAAAATATTAACCTTTAATATTTAACTAAGGTGAGTTATAAATTTGTGGGTTTTTGAGATAAAGGGATATATTTAACAATATATAACTATATCTTTTTCTCTCTTTGTTATTATTTTATATAATATTTTACAAATATATTAAATTTTTTTATTAGTATTATTATATCTAAATCCCTCTCTAAAAAAATCTATTTATATATCAATCAACTTTATAAAAAAAATAAATCAACTTATGATATTGTTAGAATTACTAGTGTTAGTTAATCTACTATAGTTAAAGTTATTAAGAATAGCAATAAAAAAACATTTAAACTTAAACTTAAGTGTGCTAGAATTATAAATAAATATAATAAGAAGTATATTTGTAGGTTAATTAGTATAGGTAAATATAATATTATTATAGAAATATAGCAGGAATTATAAAACTATATAAGAATATTAGTTAACATTGATACTATTATATATACTTTATAATAACATAGATACCACTTATACTTTAAGAAAAAACACTTTTAACTAAAGAAATCTTATTATAAAGTTAGGTAAAAGTTTAAATGTTACTATTAATATTAAACTAATATTAATTAAAGTAAAGTTATTTAGTTTAATAAAACAAAAATATATTTTAGTAAATCTAATACAAAAACTAAATATATTAAAAAAAATACAAAACTACTTTATAACTATTATGTTAATTTTACCCAAAAGTATAATAGTAGGTTAATTATTATTTAAAGATATATCTTGTTTTTAGATATAAAATATCTTTATAAAGTTAATAAAAGAATTAATATTGAGATATACTAAAGTATTCTAAATAATAAATTAAAAAAAACCATTGAATAATATAGGTTAAACAAATTTAATATTATTTTTTAATAAGATAATACCTTTTATTATATTATAGCTTCTACCACCAAATAGCTTAAAAATAACAAAATAATAGTTATAAAGTGGTTTTTTAAATTTCTTAACTTTAATTTAATTAAACACCTTTAGGATTAGTTAAAAAAAACTATTAGAGTTTTCCCCTTAACAAAAAATTTAAATCAACTTTAAAAATATATTTAAGAAGTATAAAACAAAATTAACCTTTTTTAGTATAAAAAGTTAGTTGATTCTATACCTTATAAACTTAAAAAAATTAAAAAAGCTAAAGGTAGATATATTAAGTTTTAATTTTTTTTATTACTAAAAACCTATAAATTTATAACTTACTCTAAATAAAATTTAAAAGTTTATATTTTAGCTAATTAATAGCTAAATATCATTATTTAATGATATATATAATTGATAAATCTAATAGATTTTAATTATTTAATTTAAGTTTATTTTATTAAATATTAATTAAGATATTAGTAAAAATATAAGTGTTTTTGATTTTATAACTCATTTTTACAGATTAAGGTATATGTTTATATTATTTAACTTATAAATATATTTCTTATTATATTTAATTACAATATTAATAAATTTAAATTTAAGTTTAAATATATTTTTTTATAATTTTTAATAGTTTTATTTATAATAAATTAGATAACACTAGTAATTCTAATTATATTAAAAGTTAATTTAATTTTCTTTATGATTAATTAATACAAAAATAAATTTTTTTAAAGAGGTATTTAAACATAATAATAAAATAAAATAAATTTAATATATCTATAAAACATTATATAAAATAATAATAATAAAAAGAAAAAAAGATATATTTATATATTATTAAATATATCCCTTTATCTCAAAAACTTATAAATTTATAATTTACCTTAGTTAAATATTAAAGAATAATACTTTTGCTAATAGTTTACTAAATATATCTTAATATTTTTTTATTATCCAATAATATACTTTGATTATATACTATAGTTTCAGGTAATTTATTATATATAACTATTTTAGTTATTAATAAATAAATATATATTTTTGATTTTATGGCTCACTTTTATAGGTTAGTATATTTGTATTAGATTATAAATTATATTTTTAAAATAATAAATAACAAAAATAAATGTAAATTCATATCATTTTAATTATTTTAATCTATTAAATTCAACATTATATTTATTTCAAATATTATTATTTATATCTATATAGCAAATCAAATATTATAAATATATATTACATCAATCAAGAAATATAGTTAATATGATCCTACTATTGGCACAAGTTCATCTATATATTTATTCTCAGCAGAAAAAGCTATAGCATTTGATGAAACCTATTTTATCTATAAAATTACTAATTTTTATAATAAACAGAGCAGACTTGAACTATAATTTTGAGTGGGAAATTGTAATTGATATAATGATATGGAAATAAATGGAAACTTTGCAACCTGGGTCTGGAATATATATATCCCTCATATAACTCCTATATTTCTGAATCAAGTATTCATCAATCTTCTAATATTAATTAATAACTACAAGATGAAAAAGATAATTTATTTTGATTCTGATTACAAAATAAATACAAAAAGGTTTAAAATGTTGAATTTTAAATTTATAAATTCTTGTTCCTTTATCCCAAACTAATACCAAGGAAATTTTTATTTACAGTATAATAAATGATTAATGCTCAATGTTTTATTATATCAAAAAACTCATTTTATGTCTTTAATATTGGGGAGTGATTAATAGATAGCTCATTAAACCATTCATTTTTTAGCGTTTTCAAAATACAATGTAATGACTGTTTATTAGATCAAATCAAATATATCTTGATTTAATAATAAATAATCCTATGACTTTACACAAATCAAATCGAACATATTAAATAAAGTAATATCATATACCCCTTTTTTAAATATTAAGAATATAAAAAACATTCACGTCACAAATATCTCAGTTATTTTATATAATAATAGTAATTATGATCGAACAATTTATTCACAGTTTGCATATTTTCATTATATTAATCTACGAAATAAAAATTTTTAAATTTGATTTGATGATTATAGTAAAAAAAGTAATAATAGTACTCATTTAATTACGGAATAAAAATCCAAATTTTGACCATTATTTTTAAATTAAAAATTGTGTTCTTAAATTACTAGATCTTTCAACATGTCAAAGTCTGAAAGAAACTTTTCAACTTAAAAGTAATTAATGTAAGTAATGACAATAGCCAATTTTATATCTCATAATAACTTTATATCAGCTGAAGCTGCTCTTCTTGGCTTATCACTGGTGATCATTCTTATTCTGATGAAACTGTCGATATAAAATTAGCCCTTGATGAAAGTAGTATTGATGATATTGAATTAGGTAAATAAGAATTCTTACTTGTTTATTGAAGCGTTTCCTGAATATAATTTAGGTGTTACGTTTGCTAATCCCATTGCTGATAGTCCTGTTATTCAAGAATCCAGCTTTTTAAATATAATTTATTCTAATATTTTACTCCTTTCCTTGAACTTGAAAAACTCTTAAATATAATCAGATATATAAAAATGCTGGTCATGTGTTTTAGAGGCAAACAAGCAAGGACTGAAAATATCAGTTATATTATTGGGATAATACAGTATATTTTATAAATATGGTGAGGAAATTCCAATTAAAACTTGAAAACAATGCTGTGTGAATGGATTTAATATTATAGATCTTCTACTTGAAGAGGTGGGATCTTTCATTAGTCACTGATGTCAATACAAATTACACTATATCACATTGATTACTCCTTTAACCTCAGACATTCGTATCAAGAGCACACTCAAATTGCAGATAGCTTCGTTTACGTTGTTTCTCGATTAGGAGTCACTGGAACTAATGGTGAAGTTCGTGCGGATCTCGAAAATTATCTATATAATGGGAGCCAATGTCAGAGCTTCTGGTTCGGATCTACCCTTAGCAGTAGGATTTGAATAATAGAGATCATTCTGTTAGATTGAAAAATTGCAGATAATGTTGTAATTGAATCACGTCCTATTAAGGAACTCTATTTTTATGATAATATTGAGCAAAGAGTCCAAAAGGTTTAAAATTTGCTAGCGTCTTAAATGGCAAGAATTTTTTCAATCTCAAATTTGAGAGTCACATTGGTTCAATTAGATTAATGACTTTAAAAATTATTCCATTTCTACTCATACCAACCCTCGATATGGTCTTAAGTGAAATATATGTCTCTTTAACCCTAATTTGGTGAATTTAAGAGATTACAAAGATCTATTCAGTACTTGAAAATGAAATCATTTTCACCCAAGGGTTCGAACAGTACTACTCGTTTATTTCTAGACTTTCATCCTTCCATTAAGTCAAAAGACTTACAAGGCATATTGAAGGTGGAGAAATACAGCTAAAAATAGAAGATTTGAACCATATTGGTTCTCACAAAATTAATAATGCTTTAAGTGAAATTTGATTAATAAAAAGATTAGGAAAGATTAAAATTGTTTCCGGTACTGTTACAGGTCAACATGGTATAGCAATTCTAGCTGTATGTTTTCATCCTGGTTCACAGTGTGTCGTCGACATCAGAGCTGAAAGTATACTCCGTCAAGTCTAGAATGTATCCAAAATCAAGTTATTGAGAACTAATGTTAACCTATTCATTCTGGAAGTATAAGTGTCAAGGGCACTGTCAATGAGGCTATGAGGGATTTGGTTACCAATGTTTATATGACAGTCCATTTAATTTGGTCTGTAATTGGACCCCACCCCTTCCCTCTCATGATTTGTGACTTTAAGTGGGTCATCATTCATGAAACCCAAAAAAATGCTTGATCATACAAATTCTATTTTTGACACTCTTGGTATTTTTCATCATATTATTCAAGGCTCTGAAGTTAAATTATTTGGTGTTGAAGCTGCTGGTGACGGCGTAGATACTGATTAACATTCTGCAACTTTAATTAGAGATTCTTTGGTCGTATTTTATGGTTTTAGAATATATCTGTTACAGGATAAAAAAGGCCAATTTACTCCTACATATCCCATCACGCTGGTCCTTATTATCCAGGAGTCAATCTTGAGCATTCTGATCTTAAGGATATTCACAGAGCTGAATATATATGCAAATGATGCTAAAACAATTCAAGGATTCAAACTCTTTGCTCATCTTGAAGGTATGACTCCTGATTTAGAACCATTTCACCCAATATATGCGGCTACCTAATATTTCAAATCTCATCTCAAGGCAAAAAAACTTCTCATATATCTCTTTGGTTATGGAGTTAAAAATGCTCAAATGCTAGCCAAATGTTTTTCCTAAACTCTGATCAAAAATTGAATGGGATTTGATATTTTTTGGTGATGAAATAATAAATACATAGCTTAAAAATTGATTATATGGTATCAGAATATTGACTTGAATTAAAATAACTAACCTAGTGATAATATAATCACAGTTTTTAACTAAATTCAAACTATCAATAATTATTTTTTTTATTTCACTTATAATTCAATTGTAATTAATATTGATAAAAAATGTAATACATTGATTTAATTGTAAACTCGTATTAAATATTTACTATGAAATTATTTTATGTTATTTCTTATATCTATTATTCAATTATTTATATATTGAAACTTTGGAATTTCTTATATTATATTATATCTCTATTAACTTATATTTAATGAATATTGTGAAAGGATTAATTTTTATGAAATTTGTGATAATTAAATTTTAACTACAGAATAATTAATACAATTAATAAATAAATTTATTATATTTATGTTTAATTATTAAAGTCGTTTTTTAATCATTCAAAAACTATAATACTTATCCTTGAACATTGGTTAATTAAAATATAATTTTGTAGGAAATTGATAAGTATTTAATGTAGTATAAAATAATAAATTTATTTAGTATATATTTGTGATATTTGTTAAGTGAGAATTAAAAAATTGAGATTTCGATTTATTTAATATATATACTACTAAATGTAATTCCAATTTTATGAGTTTACCAGGATATACATATATATATATATATTCTACAATTAAATGATTTACCGATGAAGTAATTTCCATATGTAATTGTAAAATCCAACTCAAATATTATAATTGTATGGATCATAAATATGAAAGATATTTAATAATTTATTAGAATTTTTTTTCAAATATCAAATTTTAAATTATTTTTTAATATAATTTTTTAGTAATGCAAATTGGACACAAACAAATTATGAGAAAATAGTTATTTTTGGAAATATAGGTATAAATTACAATAATAAAATTTTCAAATATATTCTATTGTTATTACATATATTTCTGGATCCTGAATTTAATATAATTTTAAATAATATCTATATATGGCTCGTTTTGTGATACTATCTAATAAATTAATAATTATATCAAATATTGAAAATACATGATTTCAGGTAAATTTTAGCATATATGGCAATAAATTATTTAACTTATTATTTTGGTTTTTCAAGGATTTTCAAATTTAATTCTCTCAAGATTAGTATGTGATATAATTTTTAATTTCTTAATGTATTATGTTTGTAAATTTCATTTCATTGCTGATTCACAGATATATAATATTGTTATCATCAATCATAGTTAACAACTATCCCATTGAAACACTTCTTGAATTCAAGAATTAGTATGGAAATTAGTTTTCTTGTATTTCATTTTAATTTAAATACTCACATTATTCTTGAAAATAGATTTAAATAATTAACTCTATGGATCAATAAATACATATTTTGAGTAATTTTCTCTCTTGATTAGTCACCTTTATAGTGTTTGTAATATTAAAATATCAAAATGAATATATGATATTGATATATAGAATCTGATATATCAAACTACTCATTAATATGTCATTCATAAAATTATTAGATGGATCATTGATATGTTTGACATGTTATTTAATGTGATATGTAGATATATTAAAATACCTTATGACTATCATAAATAAATACACATTGTAATTTATGAAAAAAATTGACTAATTATCATATGTCTTTAAATTCAAAAATCATAATCCGATAAAAACCGAAAAAAAAAATAAAAAGTTTAGACTCAATAGTTGGAACATATTACAATTGAAATTACATCATTTGTTAAATTAAAAATTTCCACATATTATTTCCAATTATTTTGAAATATTGGGAAATATTTTAACATCATTTGAAAGGCTTGTTAAAATTATCACCAAAAAAATATATTCGATCTCGGATATACCTTGTCAAATTGATTATTCCTTAATTTGGAATTATTGAAAAACTATTTTTTATATGGTTCATTCCACGTGAAATATAAACATTATCTATGAGTTTTTATCAAATATTTTCAGCTTTGAGATTGTTCATTTTATTATAAAATTTCACTATATAAAATATTTAGAGTGAAAATTTTATATTTTTTTAGTTAATAGATCATTCATTTTGAAAATCTCAGACATTAATTCAAATAATTTTAATCAAAAATTTTAGTAATCTGAAAAATTAATTAATTTTTGATAATGAAAATTTTAAAATTCTATTTTACTATAATTTTTTATCAATTACATATGAAAAATAAACTCAACTATTTAAAAAAGTGGCTATAAACAAAAAACTTATTGCGCAATCAGTAACATCATCAAACTTATTTTTTCCCAAAAAATCCGCTAGTTGTGACATCTTTTCCGAAATTCTGAATAAAAAATGATTTTAACTTTAGTGCCATCCACTTCCAAATCAAGGTTATGACATGATCCCTTTTATTGGTCTATACTTAGTTTCAAGTATAAATAGTGCATGCATTCTTCGGTAATTCATTTATTGCCATTATTACAAAATTATATATTATATATTATATATTAAATATAAACTATTAAATATTTTAAAAGTTTATAATAAATAAGTTACATATTCAAAAATGTCTACACCAGAAAAAGATACTTCAACCGGTTCACCCAAGTCCTCCCCTTCTAAATCATTTGTCGACAAATTACCTCATATTGAATTCGCACCCCTCGACATACCTCTTCACAGACGTCTCCAAACACTTTCAACTATGTTTATTCCATTCTGGATGGTTATCAGTTTGATTCTCATTATTATTATGCTATGCTTTCCAGTTCTCTGGCCTTTCACCATTGCTTACTTTGCTTTTATCTACTTCGACAAGGCTCCCGAAATGGGAGGACGTCGCCAGAACTGGTTTCGTAATCTTAAAGTATTCAAATACCAAGCAGATTTTTTCCAAACTTACATCCACAGGGAAGCTAAGTTAGATCCTTCCAAAAACTATATTTTTGGCTATCATCCCCATGGATTCATTGGTTATGGCGCTCAAATTTGCTTTGGTACTGAAGCTGTCAATATTTCTAAGTTGTTCACTGGCCTTGTCATCCATCCTCTCACTTTGAGTGTTAATTTCAAGATTCCTTTCCATCGTGAATTGCTCATGATGCTTGGTGCATGCTCTGTTTCTAAGGCCTCTATTAATTATATCCTCAACTCTGGTCCTGGTAAGAGTTGTCTCATTGTTGTCGGAGGTGCTCAAGAAGCTTTACACGCCGCCCCAGACAAGGCTGAATTAGTACTTGAAAATCGTGTTGGTTTCGTCAAAATTGCTATTCAGAATGGGTAAGTTGCATTATTAATTGCTATAATATATATTCATTAACTGTGTTTTTAGAGCTAATTTAGTCCCAGTTTACGGATTTGGTGAAAATAGTTTATACAATCAAATTGAAGTAGAAGAAAGCTCAACGTTCCACACAATCAGAAGAAGTATTAAAAAAGTATTTGGCTTTACACTCCCTCTCGTCATGGGTAGAGGTTTAATCCAATATACCTTTGGTTTGGTTCCTCATCGTGTCCCTCTTCACATTGTTGGTAAGTATAATTTTAGCTTACTCATTTAAAATAATTCTTATATTAATGATTGATGTATTTAGTTGGTAAGCCTATTGAAGTTAAGAGAAATCCCAACCCCACATTCGAAGAGATCAAAGAAGTTCACAGCCAATACCTCACATCATTGAAAGAATTGTACGATTCTTATAAGCACAAATATCACCCTAATGGAAATCCTCCAGAATTAAAATTTGTAGGTCATTAAATCACCCTATATAATTAATTTTGTAACGCACGTATATATATATATTTCCAACTATCATTTAAATAAATTAATGTTTTTATCTTTTAATTTATAGTTTATTTTGAATTTTATTATTTATACTCAAATGAAATTCAGTTTGAATCATTATATCTGATATTATTTGACTTACAATAATATTAATATGACAGAAATGATGTTTTTTTTAAATTTCGCAGTATTAATTAAGGAATCAGTAAAATACACCTTTCCGAGTCATTATCCAAAGATTATGTCATTTTTCCATTTAATTTTTAGGAACTCAATCATTTTTTCCATATTTGCCTTAAATAAATATTAAATTTTTTTTTATTTAAAAATTGTGATAATTTTAATTCATAAATACTTATTTTAAAACATGAAAATAATTTATATACTTTTGTTTAATATTTAGTATCAAAATACTTAATTTTAAAAAAAATACCTTTATTTTTTAATATTAAAGTAATTAATTATTAAAATTAAAATTTAATAATAAAAATATTTTAGTTTTAATAAAAAAAATATTATTAAATTAGAAATTTATATATTATTAGATTATAAATCAATAAAAATATAAAATTAATGAACATTTCAAAAATGAATTGGGTAAAAATAAATAAATTAGGTTTGTTTATTAAAGAACAATGTATATTAAAAAATTATAGATTATTAAAATCGTGAATGGTAATCGAATAAGGTACTCTGGCAATTTGGGAAATGAGGTTGGAAAGAGGAGCTGAAATGGCCCATAGTCGACAAGTAAGTTTGACTTTGTCTGCCAATTTGATGATTTCAGGGTCGTCGTGGGAATATCCTATATTGATAAAATGCTTTAGGGTGTAGAAATAGGCATAGGGCATTCTGTAATCGGAAACTTCGATAGGGTGCAGACCATAGCTGTGTTCTTCGTAATCAGTATTCGTGTTTGCAAATTTCATGATTGAAAGACAGATACTGTGAGAGAGGTCGAGGATTTTGGAAAACCCTTGGATGATATTAGCCATCCATTCCTCGCTTTCCGAGTTGGCTTCTACTCCAAATGATCGATTCTCAAATGGTTGTTTCAAATCCACTAAAAACCGGACAAGCACTGCTAAGGTTATATGTAAAACAATGCGACTGTTGGTGTTAGATGAAAATTTGTTTTTGAAGGATTCACCCAAATCTTGATGTGCTTGATGTAGAGGGTAGTGAAGTACAAAAATTATAATTCTATGAATCTTTTCTAAATCTGACGTTTTGAGAAATGGTGACTCATTATTTCTGGACATTTTGGCATTGACTTTAGATTGGACATCACCAAGGTAGAATATGAAATGTGATAAGAGTTGAGTATATATCATTAGGTCAATAGGACGATCCAATTGGGAACAGTTTGATATATGAAGTAGATTGTATTTGTTGGTGATAGTAGCCAATCCCGTGAGCTTTACTTGGAAGAAAAGTCTCTCCTCCATTATTACTAACATTAAATAGGTCATATAATTATACATTTTAGCTTGATGTGACATTTTGATATTCATATAATTTTCAATAGAGTATAAGTTTTCCATATGACTCATTTTCACAGCAATATTCAAATGATAATCCGCTCTTGGAGAACAGAAGGAAGCTTCAAATTCCGAAATTAACAAACAAGCTTGAATCATTTCCAAACTATGATTGTGACTGTTGATAGCGATTAGATGACAAGCGAGCTTATATAAATACATTTCTTCTTTGACAGGAGGTTGTTCAGGATTAAAATAAGTCATAAAAAAGAATTGAGCTCTTAGTAAAATAGTTGCCAATAAGGGATTACTACCGCTTTCTGGTGATTTTGAAATTTCAACAACTTTTTGTTTATCAATGAATGTTGATAAAGGGTGTAGAAATAAGAAGAACATATTCAAAAGGTATTCCGTTGTTGAATTACTCACTAACAGTTAAAAGGTTAATTATTGTAAAAAAGTGTATAATATTATTTACCTTTGTTATAAATAATACTGGAATTATTCATTTTAGTTAATTGAAAATAAAGTAGAGGAATTTGATAAGTTTCTAAATCTTGAAGTTTACCTAACCAAGGGTCTGAAGGATTAAATCTTTTACTTCTAGGAACTTGCGCTTCAATCTCAATTTTATCAATTAAACTATTAACTGTTGAAGCTAATTTTTTAAATTTAACAGTAATATTATCGTGATATGGCCTTCGTTTCTCCCCTACGGTATACTCGCAGGGCACTTTCCTTTTAGCACAGTTGGAGCAAGTTAGCAGTCTGTCGCATTTCTTTTTTTGTGCTCGACATCTGATACAGGGATGGGTATGAATCTTTTGTCCATGCTGGTTTGACAGTATCATATAGAATTATTTTGATTCGGACTTGTCAATTAAATAAATAAAAAGTATTTCAGTTGATTAATATTCAAAAGATTTTATACATAAATAAATATAAGATGATGTATCAATGTGTTAATAAAGTGGTGTTGGAGCAAAAAAATCAATTTGATTTAATTATACAATCCATACTTGAATCATTAATTGCATTGTGCTTTGATTGATGGGCAAAAATCTATTAATTTAATAACTGATCTTTTTAAATTAAAATAAGCAACTTGATTATTTTTTAAATAATTATGTTTAATACAATAAAATATAAAAACTGAAATGATATCAATATTAATGTTATCCATTCTATTAATTTCTCATATCATTTCAGCCGAAAATTATTCAAATATTGGGCAATTTAAATTGGATTATTATAGTTATACCATCCGAAAAATGAATCAGTTGAAGATATCAACCAATTTCTCAATATTCAGTAGTTTATTTTGTTTAAAGCGTCAGAATCCCTTTGAAAATACTCTTTTGCTCAACAGATTGAATCATAATTAATTCTCTTTTGATAAAGTAATCCATGATTTTTTATGATCATAATTATAGTTACAGTATATTGTAAAATAATTGGTTCATAATGGCTAAATAATATGTGGGGGTAAAAAAATCACCAAACTTAAATATTTACATATCTAAGCAACTATAGCGGTTTGTTTCAAATTATCTTAATAATTGTTTTTGAAGAATTGTAACATTAACCGCATATAAATAAATAGGTTACTTATCTTTGTCACTCTATTCAGCGAATAAATTTTGACATACTCTAAGATATGCAATCAATATCTAATTTAGCGTGAATTGAAGATGAACATTTTTTGTTTACAATGCTTTAAATATTATTCAAAATTGGTAAGGTTGATCTAAAAACGGGGATATGCACAATGAGTAGTTTTTGAAACGAATATTTAATGATTTAATAACACATTTTTCAGCATTACAAATAAATATATTGAATACCAGTAAACGAAAATTATATCTAGACATTTCATGGACCATAACATTACAAATATTGCTTTAAATAAAAATAATCAAGAAATATAAACATTACTTACAAATACTATTATATATTAATATGAATTATGGTATAGGATATTTAATAATATCAATATAACTTATCTAAAATTATCTATCAATTGTTTGATATTCAATAAATATGCATATTATTTGAAATTAAAAATTGGTAAAAACTCTGAGATAAATAATATATTCTGAGTAAAACATTATAATTCCGATTTTGAGGATATAATTTTGTAATTATTGAAAGTGGTTTGACACTGTCCTTATTATTATTTAAAACAGCCAAATAGATTAAGTTATGAATGAGTCTTTTACATATTCAACGCATCTAAATACTATATTAAATAAAAATATATATTAATATCACTTTTCAAACTGAATTTATTATATTATTTAATAAAATTTTTAAATTAATATTTTGATAGTAGATATTATATAATATTATGTACATCATATAAAATTATTGACAATATTTAGTATGACGCTTGAATTTATATTTTATTTCAAAAATAACTATATTAATATATATTCTTAATTAAGATTATTTACTCAATTGAAAAATTTCAATAGATAAATTCAACTAATATATAACAAATAGCAGCAAGTTATAAATTATAACCTTCTTACTTCTATTAACTGCTATATGTAAATTACCATGACTCTTAAAATGTGCATTAAATTTGCAATCTTTAAAATTCTGGATATCTATTCCAAATAATGCTTTTCAATCTTGAATTTTTTTTTCAACATATTTTATGACAATGAAAATTTTTATCAATCAACAATATATAGACATATTAAAATATCATTTGTATTATTACGTCTTGAGTTTATTTGATAATTTAATTTATCTATAATATTATAAAATAAATTTGAAATTTTTTATCATTATACTAAAAAGACTTAAAAAATTTATAAAACTCAGAAGTATTTAATAATGGATCTAAATCATTTATTAAATAATTATTATATTATATATATTAAAAAATATTACTCTGGATTTTAAATAATAAGACTTTTATGAGATTAATAATTAATAAACATATAAATATATATAAGTTACAAATTTATATATAATCAATACTCTCTTTTATTATTAATAACTTTTTGCCATACTTTTAGCAAGCTTCTAATATATAATAAAATTTTTTTTATTAATAATAAAATTCAATGGTTTATAAACTAATTTAATTTTTTTATAGAAATTCTTTATTATAAGTTAATTTTTTAATTACTAAAAGAAATTATAACTATATAAGTTATAATCTAATTAATATATTATATATAAAAGTTTTTTTATAATTTTTTTATTAGAAAATCATTTTTTATCTTAACTCTAAGTATTTACTAATCTTTATCCAAAATAATAAATATTTTTAATATATATTTAAGAAAATTAATTAAAAATAATTTCATTACAAAAATAATATAAGGCTTATTATTAATTAATTCTGTTTTAAAAATTTAAAGATAATAAGATACATTATTATAGTTTATTATATTTATTAGTATTTATTTATTAATAAAATATTTATTTATCAAAATCCATAAAGAATATTATTTTAGCTTAGCTTAATATTTTGATTTATATTTAAATAAAAAGTTATATAAAATAATTTATAATTTATAATAGATTGATAAAAAAGCTTTAGTTGTTAATTATACTTTAATATTTTTTATTTAATTATAGCTATTTTAGCTTATTTTTAGCTTTAGTTAAAATATATTATTATTATATATTTTTATAAATTAATATATGATTAAAATTTAATATATATAATATACCTATATACCTAATATCATAGTACTTTGGTAATTATCTAATATAAACAAAAAAGCGGTTTTTAATATATTTTTGTAATTTATAAATAATTAAAAAGGTGATAGTTAAATTTGAACTTTTAAATATTAATAAATATAAAATAATTTTTCTTTTAGCTTTAGAAAAATTTACTCAGTGATAAATAATTGATTTATTCATCATTTCTAAATGTTACTTATATACTTCAAATTGTTTTAAAAGGTTTATAGTTAGGTATTATCAATATTAAATGATAAAAACTTTTAATAATATTTATTTAATTTAGGTATAATTAATCTAAATAATAAATTTTCAAAAGTTAATTTTTTTAATAAAAAAAACATCATATATATATATTGTTTTTTTTAAAAAAACTCAATATAAATTTGAGAATTTAGTAACCAAAAAATAATATACTTTTTTATTTTAAAAATATATAATTAAATATGAAGTAATATATTGGTAATAAGTTTATTATTTATAATAGTATAATAGTATTTTATAATTTTATTATTAATAAACTGTAAAATGACCAAACTTCAATAAATAACAATAGAATTATAATTTATTTTTTAAAAAAGGAAGATTTGAATTATTTGGGTATAGATCTATTAATTTATTTTGAATAAATAATATTAAAAATAATCTTGAAAATATTTCAATCAAAATTGTTTTAATAATTAAGCAAATTTTATTATCAAATTTTAGTTGATGATATAAATATCTAAAGTAAAAATTATTCAATCATATAATAGTCAGCAATGTTTTTTATCATATTTTGCAAATTATTATTTTTTTTAATTATGATATTGAATTATTGAAAGAATCATTTCAAAATTAGATTTTAAAAATTACTCCAAAATTAACACCATAATAAATTTTTGGTTTAATTCTATTAGTATGTGTTATGATATTTGTAGATTATCAAGACTTATTAGTAAACTTGCTATAATTGTTGTATTTATTAAAATTAGTTAGTTTTTATGTTAAAAAATTTCTCTCTTGTAAAAATATATTAATAACAAAATATTGAAATTATTGGACATTAAATACCTGGAGTTATATATTCAGTAGTTGATGTAAGATTCAATTTAAATTATAAATTTAATACTAAATTTCCAAAAATGAAATTTAACAATTAATTAAATAATATTGTATTAAACAATAGAAATTTGAAATATATTTATAATAAAATATTATTCAATAAAAAAATCAAATTTTGTAAATTTAAGAATCTATAAAAAAGTAAATCATATTGATAGAAGTTTCAACAGGAGAGATGAAATAAATTAAAAATTAAATTTATAATCATCAGGTAAAAACACAGGTTAGTTTAACATATCCAAAATCAATTTATATTATGGAATTATGATAGATCGTCTCAATAATACACTATTAATTCATTTGTAGTACAATATAAGATCTGATGTAAAAATAACATGGATAGCTTGTAATGTTAAAATATAAAAGAAATATAATGATATGATAAATTCATATGGTTATAAATTATATAATATTGTATTATTTCAAGTATGCAACCAATAGTGTATATGAAGGTGTACTGATTATGAGGAATTTACATACGTTCTCTCTTTCTAGGGGCGGAGCGGAGGATATCATCAACACGGAGAATCATTTCGGCGGCTTCTGAGGCACTTAAAAGAACTTGTCTTTTGAGCTTGAAGGATTCGGTAATACCGAGTTCTGAAACGTTGGCAATCTTACCGTTGTACATGTCAAGCCCGTGTTGGTTGTTACCTTCATAGTGAGCAGATCTGAGCTGAGCAACGAGATCAGCACTATCATAACCAGCATTATCGGCCAAGTAGGTGGGGAGTTGACGAAGAGCGAAAGCGAAAGATTCCATGGCGACGGATTTCTTACCAGGAGTATGAGCAGCTAATTCGTCAACAGCCTTGGACATCAACATTTCTGAGCAGCCACCTCCCAAAACAGTGCGGGGTTCTAAGACAGTTTGAGAAATGACACACAAGGCATCATGTAAAGAGCGTTCGGCTTCATCCAAAAGTTGGTTGGTAGAACCACGGAGAACAATTGTACAGGCCTCACCAGCAGCGACACCTGAGAATTTGATCATTTTGTCTTCACCAATCATAATTTCTTCAATGACATCACAAGTACCGAGTTTGACAAGTTCAGGATGTTCAAAAGTGGAAGCAATTTCGGCACCAGAGACAAGAGCCAATCTTTCAACACCTTCGAAATCGGCGTGCTCGATAGCCATAATACCAGCATCAGCAAAGAGTTGTTCGGGCCAGTTGTAGATTAACTGACGGTTGACGAAGCAATTGATACCGTGAGCCTTAATCTTTTCAACCTTGGCTTTCATCTTTTCCTTTTCAGCTTGTTCCAACTCGGCAAGCTTACCAGTAGCATCGACTCTAACTCTAGCACCAAAAATCTTAATTTTATCGGTATCCATGGAAGTGTTGGCAACTAAAATTTTAGCATTTTCGATTCTCTTGGGTTGGTTGACACCAATCTTCTTGTCAAGGATAAAACCTTCATCTAAGTATGAGTCGGACAGTTTTCCACCAACTTTTTTGATGATTTGAATATTATCTAAATTGGTACTTCCCTAAAATATGATGAATACTAATCATTGAAAATATAAATACATATTGCTTACCTTTAAGCGAAGGACGGCATCAACAGCCAAGTTGGCGAAATAATCTTTGTTGGTGGACAAAACCTTAGAACTGAGAGTAGTTCTAGCAATATTGACTAAATCTTCACGGAAAGCTTCAGTATTTTTACTGTTATCAATAGCGGATTTTTCCAAAGCTTCCAAAGCAACTTTACTAGCGGCACGGAAACCGTCAACAATAGTTTGGGGGTGGATGCGCTTATTGATGAGCTTTTCGGCTTCACGGAGGAGTTCAGCAGCGAGAACACAGACGGAAGTTGTACCATCGCCAACTTCATCATCTTGGACTTTGGAAAGATTTACCAAAACTTTGGCGGCAGCGTTATCTAAAGCAATGGATTTGAGAATAGTGGCACCGTCATTTGTGACAACGATATCGCCGTTGGGAGATTGAAGAATTTTGTCCTATTTAATAGTTAAATAAAATAGACTAAACATTGTATATAAATGCAAATTACCATTCCCTTGGGACCTAATGTGCTTTTGACGAGATCTCCAACAGCGATGGCACCAATGAAAGACGACTAATAAATTATTAATAAATAATACTAAATAAACAATCTACAATTAATTACCAAACGTGCGATTTCACCACGTTCTTCGGTAGCTTCTTGATTAAAGATTTGAACAGGAGCTAAAGACTATTAAAAGCAGCTTAGTTAATAAAATTCTAATTAAAATAATTTGAATAATAATTCTTGAATATTAACGTATTATATGAATATTAAGATGAATAAAATTTGGTAAATAAAATCTTACCATTATAATTAATATAATTTATATTCAAACAATTTAATTTAATATTATATCTTTATTTTATTATAATTAAATATTTTATCTAATTTTGATATTTAGTATAAGTGATGATGATGTAGGTTAAATCTAAATTACTCAATGATTTTATTTTAACTTATGGGATTTCATTTTTTTAATTTATATTCTTTTTTAATTATTTAATATTGTAAATCAAAGATTTAATAATAATTAAAATCTTGAAAATATATTAATTAATATTAAATTTTAATATTATAAAAATTTATCTAAAATAGATAATTTTACTTTGAACACTTCTTATTTATGTCAAATAAAAAACACTATACATATATTATATAATAATTTTTTTGATTAAAATAATAAATGAATTAAAAATTTATAAGAATCTATTTGTGAAATCTGAATAATAAAATTTGTATTTAATTTGAATCATTATTGATAAAAAATATAAGATTCATTTGATGGTTAAATTTTATTATAATTTTTTTCTATTTAAATGTAGAATTATTATAATTATTAATTTATATTTTTAAATTTGATATTTAAAATTAATAAAGACAAATTGCATAAAAAAATTATATTTAATTGTTATCTTCATAACATTTACAATATTATACATATTATCGATCTTAGGTTCTCTAAAATAAGTGTAATTTTATTTTCGTGCTTAATGATTTAAGAATGTAAAAGCCGTTCCTTAAGGTAGAAAAAATTGAAAAACACATTATGATCGATTGATTAACCATGCATAATGGTTATTAAAGATAAATGACCGAAATATGAGATAATTATGATTATACACTGTTGTCATTATATATTTATATATCTGCATCAAAAATCTCGATAATTTCTTTTCAGTGTATAATATTTAATTATATTAAAATTTTGATCATAGTCAAATGTAGAATATGTTAAATAATTTCAATACACCAATACTTATCAATTGCAAATATAAAATAATTTATTAATAAATATATTGAAATTAATTTAAAAAAGTTTCTAATGAAATATTCAAATAATTAATATTAAGATTAAATGTCAAAAATTTCAAAATTTCAATATTAAAAGATTTTTAAAATTCAATGTTCACCTGATTTAAGTTTAAAGTCCCACAATGAAAAATAAATTAACTTAAGCAACCATTGAAGTGACTGAATTGAATAATAACAATAATCAATTGAATTAGAATAAAATAATATAAAAATGTCTAACTTTGATAGTGAAGATCCTACCGCCGATTTCTTAGCTCGTGAACGTGCTATTTTAGGTGAAGATTTCATGCCTGGTGGTGATACTCATTCCACAATCACAGAGACTCCTTCAGCAGTTCCACATGTCAGTGACTTTGATAATTTTGATAACCAATCCGAATGGTCCGTGCCAGGAAGTGTTGTTCCTCCTTCAGTTGCCAATTTTAATCACGAAGATGAAATGACTCAATTTCCTCCAGTAGAAGCTTTGAACACTGCACTTCCCACTTCTCCTCCCACTCATCAGCCTTCTGCTTCCCCATTTCCCCCTACCCCCTCCAGTTTTAATGAATATGACAATAAGGCTAAGAGTCCTCCTCAGCATAACTATGATTTTTCAGTCCAAGATACTAAATTCTTAAGGTAATTATATAACATCAAATTTGAATATTTCTTTATATTTTATTGCATATTTTATAGAGAGAGTGAACAAAGACAACGTGCTGATATTGAGAGCAGAGATGAAAAACTAAAGAGTTTAAAGGCTAAGACCATTGAACAAGCTCAAGATTATTTACAGAAATTCAATGACGATTATCAACAAAAATTAAATAAGCAAAAGAGCGAAAGAAGTGCCAAGTAAGTTAATATTTATATTATAATTAGTATTTTATATTAAATCATATTCATTACTTAGGTCAAATCAAAATAATAATCAAACTTTCGACCAATTACAAGGTCAAGGATGGGAGAAGGTTCATAATATTATTGAAGCTATCCCCATCAAAGTTACTGCCAATCAATCATTTAAAGATACTTCAAGGATGAAGAAGCTCATTCAGGATTTAAAGACCAATCCTGTTAGAGCTAAGACTGATGCAAATGCTTTGATTTAATAATCCAATAAATTTCGAATCATATCCACACTTATAATTGATAAATTAATTCAATTTTTTATCGTCATTTTAAAGGCTATCAATGTATTAAAGGATGCTGATGAAATTATTAGGAAATAGATTTGATATATATTAAAATGCCATATGATACAAGATGAATTTATTAATTTATTAATTTATGATTATATATGTGATGGTGAATGAGTAGATAAATGCATAAAATAACAATATACAAAATATATTATACTTGTCTAAAAGTACCAATGATATCCCAACAGAACATACTTAAATAAATAGAAAAGTTTAAAAATCCAAAGAATAAAGTGACATTATACAAATCACATCTAAAGAAAATTAATTGAAATATTTCAGATAATATAGATATATATATAATAGTTACTTACATTCCATCCATGGTACCAATTGGACATGTTGCATTAATAAATAAAGTTAAAAGACCTGAAAACCAGAATAAGCTCATGATAAAATCGATTGATATTAAGTAAATCCTTTTAAATTTTACACGATATTCCACCCTTCTAAGATAATAATCGTACATAAAAAATATACTTATCAACATTGTAAAACAGCTCGTCACTATTAAAAATATCCAACAAGACTCATAGTATTGTAAAAAAGGCAAATCGTCATTCTCAGGTATCTAAAACTATCCTATTAGTAAAAGAATCCATCAAAGTATATATTATCATTACTTTTAATGGAATCATAGCCAATACCAAATAAAATAAAGATATAAAAAATTGAAAAATTCTGAAGTTCAACCTAATAATGTTTGGCTTAGCAGCTACAGAACTTTTAAAATTTTCATTTAATATTATTTCGTGAAAATTTTTTCCCAAGCTCAATGTATACGTATTACCAGGACTCACAAAACTCTCTTCAATATTGATTTTAGGAACATTTAAAGCAGTCTTGGAAGGTATAGGTGGTCTTGGTAAAGTAGTTAAATTTTCATCAGGTTCTAAATACTTTGAAGGCATTGACCTAAGCTTTTACAATCAATATTTCTAAATGATGAAATAAAAATGGAATATTATAGACAATTGATAACAATTTAAACTTTTTTCAAAACTAGAACACCTCTGATCAATTTGTATAAAATGAAAAATTTGAAACTTAATTGAAATTTTAAATCTAATCAATACTTGCTAATTTAAGCTTAGTTGAAACAAAACCACTTGATTTCTTTTCAAAAATTAAAGATAACTTTTATAATTTATATAATTATTATTTATTTTTATAAAAAATTTTGTTCCAAAGTTATGGTTGTATATTTATAATTATAACTATTATTTGATGATTTCATTATTCGTCATTAACACATCATTTATAATAAATTTAACATATTAACATATCTCGGATTTAAATATAGAGAAAATATTTTTATATTCTTAATATAATCATCCCACTATACATTAATATTGCTATTATTTTCAAAAGAAAAAAACAATTGATATTTAAACTATAAATTTTATCTTTCAGTATTTATTTAAAATTGTATTGGTATCAATATTTGAATCATCAGGAAAATATAATATTGAAAAATAATCGATTTCAATAATTATATTTAATAACCTCTATTCAATTAAAATATATCAAATATCACCATCATTATTTTCAATATAAACTAAAAAACGAGTAGTTAGGTTATATTAGAGTTGTTTATTCAAATTCTAAATATAATATTTAAAAGGTTTTATTAATTCTATATATCATAATATCAAGAGAGAATAACAAAAAATTTTTCCACATTGGTATCAAAACTAGAGGATAAATAATCAAGTATAAAATCCAATTTTATATCTAATAAAATAATTTCATCTTAAAAATTAAAAAATAAGTTCATATAAATTTAAATATGCTATATCTAATATTAGGACTTAAATATAGAACGTGATATTTATTCAAGTTAATAAACTGTAAATAAATTAAAAACTATTTTCAAAAATTCTTTCATTTAAAGTATTAAATTTTATACAATATCAAATTATTTCATTAGCAATAATATATATACATATGTATTTAAAATAGAATAATATTTCTTATTTTCATTGTATTCATATAATTTCATATTTATTTGAATAGTTGATAATTGATAAGTGAAAACTTGGTGTTAGTTTTGATATTGGGTTATTTCTCTTATTTTCTACTTTTCAAACAACAGGAACTTATAAAAAAATAAAATTTATAAAATATTTAATACTATAAGAAATATCACAATTTGCCCAAACCTATATATAAATTATGACCAAGAAAAAATGATAACAAAAACAAAACAATTTGAGTATATCATTATAAAATAAATGTATTTATATTTGGGATGAATGCCTGTTATATAATAATATTGATATAAAATCATTAATAGCCTATAACAAATAGTTAAATAAGATTTTTGATTGCATAATTGATTATTTTGATTGTTTACAGAATCAAATTAATACACTGTCATCTATCACACTGGCCTGGAGAATTAATATCTGAAATTTGTGCTAATAGTAGAAATCGTGATTTGTAAGTAATTTTTAACTGATTAAGTATATTACACTATTGATCGAAATTTGGATATTGTGATCATTTGAAAAGAAAAATTTATAAATTAATCCAGATTTAGATTAAATTCTCCTTGATAATTAAAAAATGAGACTTATTTTAAAACTTGATTTATTAATAGTATAGTAATATTGTGATGGATCAGATCATTTTGTCATCATCATAACACTGTCAATCATATCTTCTTACCTTATCTTCTTTATCTATTTTATCTTATCTTATCTTTATCTTTGAACTATCCTCAACTTTTACATATAAAACTGGGAAACATCATGAAATAAATGAGGACTTTTTGCTCACACTGTTTACATTGACCCTGTTATAAATATACTTAATATTTGTAGTGAAAAGTTAAATTATAACAAAATTCTAGAAAAACACCAACCAAAAAATTATATATATTTGGAATCAATACAATATACATATTATTAAATTATTTATTTTTTCATTGTATGAATAAAATTATTTTGAACCAATGAGAAAATCTAACTAAGGTGTTTCTATTAACACATCTTGGGAAAGCTGCGTCCTGAGTAGTTTGAATAAAAGAGAGAGAGATCTGGTGAATACCAGGTAACTGATAGGGAGAGAGGGAGTTTATTGGTTTAAAGCAGATAGCTGGGAGGACCCAGATAGAGCTTGTCATTCTCAAGATAGATCTAATTCTGGGTTTTATATAGAGTGAATAGAGTAAGGGGATTTAATGAGTTTTCGGTTGTCTTGTATCTCTAGCAAATTAAAGGATAGAGCAGAAGGGGCTGATCATGTGGAGGGGAAAATGACCCTTATATTTAGTTGAAGTGAGCATATTAAGTAGGAGAGCAGGATCCTGACTCATGACACTCAACAAATTTTAGAAATCAATCTCATCAAAATACCAAGGTCAAAAATAAAAAAAATATATTGTATTTTTTATTCGAAAATTTATATTAATTATAGATTTTTTTAATAATAGATAATATTATATTAGCTTATATAATTGTATACCATATATTGAAAGGTAAATATATATAATGAATAAAAAGTGATCATTTTGTCATTTACAAAATATTTAATATTGTTTTTTGAATCACTATATACAATATATTCAACTATTTCCTCTCAATTATTCTATTTCGGAAACTATCAGCATAGTATCCCTCATTCACCAAATTGATAGTTCATTGATCTATATCATAATAACAAAACCATGAGAGTATTACTTGGAAGTGATCGGGCCATTATAAATGGAGATACTGATTTATTCAAGAGAATGAGTACAGATCATAATGTTTTTGAAAAGATTCATTTTTATAACTTCTTATCTAACACACTATACAATACATCCTTGGAGTTCGGATAGATTTTTGTAGTTCTAAACTTCGGAAAAGATATAGAAATTATATCAATCCAGCATTCAAAAAACCATGAAATCTCGGTATGGATGCTGAATATGTTGAAGAGTATTTCCAAAGATAAAATCATTTTGGCACAGTTAATTTTGACATCAATATTTTAATCAATGAAAGATTAAAAATTTTTGGGAAGGAATTAATTAATAAAAGTTCAATGCAATTTTATCCAATTAAAAACTTATATTTTCTATGCTCTTTATTGTATCTTTAATTCGATTTCTGAGTTATTTGATTTTGGTTTCCCATCTTTGGACCGACCTTAAAAACCGTCGAGAGCTCATGTATATAGAGATTTAAAAAATGCTCACGAATATATGGAAGAATTTATTCGAACCAAAAAGGAGAGGGCTTCTAAATTCAATGGAAATCAAACAACTAATGACATCTTGACAGTATCATTGATATCCGATTATAATAGCTAGAAGAAATTACAAACTATATATTTGCATTTTTGCTTACAGGTCATGATAATATCAACTTTAAATGCTTTCCTTCATCAAATTGCTGAATATTCTGAGATTCAGAATATATTGAGAAAAGAGGTTATTTCGGTTTTAAGAGATAAAGTATATGAAGACAGGACGTTGAAAATTACAACACATGAGCAGCTTGGTAATTTAATATGCTTAGATGCTGTCATTGAAGAAGTGATGAAACTTTATCCAATTGCAGCCACTTTGCCAAATTTAATTTGCAAGAAAGATTATTGTCATAATGGGGTATTGATTCCAGCTGGTACCAAAATCTATACTAACATTTATTCCACTCATCCAAATCCTGATTATTTCACAAATTCCAATGAGTTTGATACTACAAAATTTTCAAATTGAAGGATTAATACTAAAAACCCAAATTCTAATCGGTTTTCATTTGGAGGATGAAATAAAATGTGACTTGGATGAAGATTTGCAGAGACAGGGAATAGTGATGAAAATAATTTGATATCTTATTAAATGATACCTTTTCAATTCATCTAGATTTTAATTGAGAAACCTTTGCTAGTTGCTATCAATTTGACATTTGCTATACAATTTGAGATCGGATTTTAAAAGCCTATAATCTGAATTTTATATTCATTTTTATTATAAAATAAATTGTGTTAGCAAATGAGCATTGACATATTTTCATGAATTTTAAAATAATCTAATTGAAATTTTATTTTTGTTGCAATCAGTGAATCAGAAAAGGTGATGGGGGAAATTCAACAAATCAGATGCATCGTCAGAGCTTGAATAAGCACGCTAAAGTTGAGGCGAGAGTGCTTAATCAGGTCGTTGGCCAGTGGAGTTGCAAATATTTGACTATAGGGGCGCTGGGCAAGGTTAACCAATAAAAGCGAGTTCAAATTAGTGTTTATTTGCCAATTAAATTAGATCCAAAACACTTTTATTTTTTATACTTTCGTGAAAACTGAAGGGGATTTAGGATTGAAGATGATGGTCGCGAAGAGATATGTGTGTCTGTGTGAACCCCACCATCGTGCGTTAAGGCTGTTGATCAAGAGTAGACCGAAGTGGTGGTTACGAAGTGTTCTGATTAATCAAGGATCCGGCTAAAATTCTCGAGGTTCCACTCAAGGTGGAACTGTGGGAATAGGGAATCAGCTCGAAGTTGGAAGTTATGGTGGTAACAATTATTATCTATTTTATTGTTGCCAAATTTCAGGAGGTGGATTATGAATCTACCTCTGACGTGATGTCTTATCGAAAACTCCAGCCACCAGTTGAATAACATAAAAATCTGATAGTTCATTTGAAAAGGGGATCATCACATCTTCCCTACCCAATAATAGTTGTTTCAACATTTAACATTTAACATTTATTATTAAAGTTTGATGTAAGGATTTTTGATGAATTTTGAACTCATTATCCATTCATTTTCATTATTATGATTCTCAGGGTTTGCACATTTATTTCTATACCAATTCTTTTTGAGGGATTGGTTTATTTTATTTATTTGATATAAGAAAACAAAATCATATGATTCAATAATTATTGATTAGATATTCTTTATGCTCTGAGCATCAGCAATTTATACCATTTCATAAATTATTATTTTAACTAAAGTTAATAATATAACCATATAAATATCAATTGTTAAAAATTAAAGTTTTATAAGTAATAGCTTAGTTTACAATATGAATGACAAAGTGAAATTGATTTCTCATCAAAAATATACTCATATTATTTAAACAATGATATTCAGTTGTTTTATTGATATAACAGAATTTCATAATATTTAAATCGACAAAATTAGTAATTAATATTCTGGAGAATTCGAGTATCGAATCAAAGTGTATACGGCACTATTGTCAACAATTATATGGTACCACCAATTCTCATCTTGCAACAATTTCTTGAAATTTAACCAAAGAATGTTTCTATATTCAGTTAAGTACTTCAACTGCAATTCTTCTCGCTCAATTAAAGAAGCATTTGTGAATAAAGGAATATCATTGAATGGGATTCCAAGCACAGCAACCAACTCGCTATAGACCTTAGTATCCAACCATATCACTTTCCAAACTAATATACTATATAATAAAGACTCACCAGCTCCAACCAATTCAGTATTCAAGAGCTTTTGGCATATTTTGGCCATAATATTTGAAGCTTGACGGAGTCCATAATATGCAGCCAATGACCTAATAAATGTAGTATGGTTTTCTTCTACATCCTTAAAAAAATCAACTACATCATGCATAGTCTGAGATACTACTGCACATAACATCGAATTCATATTGATATATGCTCCATCTCTTGCAAGTCTTCCAGAAGCAACTAAGCTTATTACAAATGAGTCATATATATTTAGAATTTGTCCTCTACAGTTATCATCACAGGCAGATTCTAATAATTGTAGGTTAATCGAATGAATATCTTCTTCTGAAACGCCTTCATAGTCGAAAGCATTGCCCTTGATATTACCAAAAGCTTTATCCATTTCAAAAAGATATGCAGTGGAGTATTGTACACCGTATCCGAAACAAGCATCTTTATACCCGCATTCGGCATTCGAACTTATTAACATACCGCCATAGAGAATACTAAGTCCAGGTTTACGGTTGATTTTGTAAACATGACCTCGAATTTCTTTAGATTGATTGGGATCCTGAGTATATTTCTTCTTAGCAATTTGATTAAGAATAAATTCCATACTAGCCATTTGAGCTCCACAAGATTTTGCTTGTTTAGGTAGATTGTCAAATACACATACTCCGTTACTGGTATTACATCTGCACCAGGAGTTAACTATTTTACCGATAGTACCTTTGGTTTGAGTATGACTTCTGCGTCTAAATAACATGGATTTGAGTTCATTATGGACTAAGCAATGGTTTTCTTCTTTTTGGGACCAATCTTTTTCGAGGTCTTCATATCTTGATTGAAACCGCTCCCAATTCATTTGAAGCTGGCTTGGATCAGGATTAAGGTAGTCTGAGTTTTGAGATCGATTAGCATCTTCAATTTCTTTTGAGCATAATGAACATCCAGTTCCTTTGCACACGCAACGAATAACCGAAAGGTGCTTGCAAGGCTCTTCATATCCACTAGAGGCCTCGGCCAATTCAATAACTGCGGAGTTACCAACATAATCAGGAATGAAATGATTGAGTTCATTAACAATTTTCGAACACATAACTGCAGCTAATTTGGAGCAATTTTTCATTGATTCAAAGTAGTTACAACGGCATCCTAAATCATTTTTGAGTCTCATTGATGCGTTGATGGATTGATTATTGGTATTCATTTTTGAAAATTATGATATTTTTAAGTTTTTGTTAGATATCAATAATGTATTTATACACTTTTATTTTATTAATAAAAAATTGTAATTTTAAAAATTAGCTTTACTATAATCGGATAAAACTTGTGAATTGTTCTTAATAGGGGAATAAAATATTTTCTTAGTTCAACCCTTTTAGAAAAGTTTTCAAAAATTCAAAACTAAAATTTTTTACATGTATGAAGAATTAATAAAAAAATAAAATAGATTAAATTTGAAAATTAATAGACTAAAGTATGTTAATATAAAAAGTAAAATTAATATCTATCAATTATGAATATACAATATAATAATATTAATTAAGGAAAGGGGATGAAATTCTCCAACCTTTGCCTTCAAAACCTGTCAATTGAAATCAACCTTTCAAATAAAATTTTCAATTAAAAATTGCCTATAAATTTTAAGGTATTAATTCATAACGTCATCCTAGTTTTTGATAACGGTCATTTTATTCTTAGATGATTAGTCAATCACTCCTTTAATTTGAACCGCATTTTTTAGCTTCAGTTATTCGGTTTTACTAGATTCGATTAGCCAATTTTAAAAATTTAATCTGAACCTATACTAAAAGTCAATTTTTAATTTTTTTCAACTACTCAATATTCAATATGATTTAAGTTAACATATATATGAATTTGGTTATATCGCTCATGGGGTCAGGTTAATATGAATAAATAAAAATATTGTTATTTGGCACTGTAAAATTTTTATTTTTCCTTATGAAAGGAGTCAATATTCTATTTACGCCAATAGCATTTGTAAATATATAATATCATTAAAAGTTTAACTTTATTTCATTTATAAAATAGTATTTTAAATAGACAAATATTGAAATTATTAGACAAACAAAATAAATATATCAAATTCAAATATCAAATTCAAGTCACTACCTTAAATAAAAGAAGCTATTTCAATCATCAAATCATATTAAATATTTCTAACGAGGAATGATTGTAAATGTATTAAATATTGTATTAAGGTATGTTATTATATCTGAATTTTTTTCACTTGTTCTTGTCAATTTCATTTTAATTTTTACTAATCAGGGGTTTTAGTATTTTATTTGATCATAATGATTTTGCTCGGTTAATATATGAATACATTAGTTTATATTCTTGATACATTTTAAACGGTCAGTCCTTTTTTAGTTAACTTGAACATTATTAATTTCTTCATCCCTCAACAAAGCATTTAATTTTTACAACATGATTTTATCGTTTTAGCATGAAAAAGGAATAAACCGAACTAAGAAAAACTCTAATTTTAATAGTTTAAATCTATATATATTTTTAATTATATTTGTCCTTATTACTGTCATTATAGAACTAATGAACTGATCCATAGCCTTAATTTGATTTAAATGATACTATAATCATTAATATATTATGATAAAGAATATATTAAAATATATCCCAAAAATCTTGTACAGTTAAATCCAGGTAATTAATATATTTGGATAAATTCTGATTGAAATTTTCATTATTATTACAAAATTAAATAATGGCAAAATTTTAAAATCAAAATTTTCATATAATTTTTATTAGATGATATAGAATTCAAATAATATTATAAAATTAATACTTTTTTATCTTTAATGATATTTTACCATACATTTCGCAAGCTTTAACACTTAAAAAACAGTTTTTGTAAAGATAGGAATTTGATGTTATATGAACCAATTAAATTTATTTATTGCAATTTTCTCCTATCCAAATTTTTTAATTATATTAAAAATCATAATTTTGCAAGTTATTTATCAGGTGAATATAATATGTATGGTAGTATTTTTAATTTTTTTATATAGAGAGCCTTTTACAAATTTTATTATAATTGTTTTTCAATTTTAGGTTTAAATAATATATATTAATTTATTATAAAATTATCAAAAATTGTTGAATATAAAAAAAATAAAACTATTATTTTTTTACTTATATTTAAAAATTTAATTAAAAACCATATATTATTATAATTTATTATAGTAATTAATTTTTAAAGTTTATAAAAAGGCTATTATAATTTAATTTGATGTTTTGTAATATTTTTAAATAAAAG
>JNEM01006966.1:0-13885 GCA_000697335.1 Conidiobolus incongruus B7586 | reverse complement strand
TATATCAAATATTTATTTTAATTAATAAAACAAATTAATATTTATTAGTCAAAATAATATATTCTAATAATCAATATATAGATAAAAATAATCAAAATATTTATAATTTAATTTATATAAAAGTTAATAATAAAAAATAATAACTTATAATAATTAAATATATATATTTTATTTTGGATGTTTAATAAGATTAAGAGTATATTATATTATCTCTTATATTGATATTAAAATATTTTAAGAATTTAGTATATTAATTTTAAATAAATTTACTAATTATATTTTTTAATATTAATATAATAAAAACTTATTATTAAATTCAATTAAATATGGGTGTTTAATTATTGAATTATGATTTAAAAGATTAAATCCAATTATAGAATAACTTTTAAATCATAATTTTATAATATAAGTGAAATCTTTTGTTTAATTTAATTAAAGGCACATTGTTATTGAATTTAAAGATTTATGAAAACTGCATAATTCAATTGAACTAATTGAACAGGGAATAATTTAGGTATAAAAAATGAATATTATAATGATAATAATATAAATAAGGCTGAATTAAAAATAAACAGAGCATATTAGGTCTTTCAAGCATATTGTTTAATAAAATATTCTCCTTGGAGATATATAGAATATTATTTAATTAATTTTAGTACGAGCAAAAAAGATTCTTCAATTTGGGTTATTATATTCAGTTTATTAATTGGCATCATGAAGTTAAATATTTGTGATGGATTTTAAATAAAATTATTAAAAAACATGCAGTTATAAAATTATTAAATACTAAATGAAATAAACTTTCGACCATTGAACTACTAATATAGAAATTAAATATTGATATTATATTACCGAATACGTATAAAAATTCTGTTTAAAATATTGTCACGAGTTAGGCGACTCCCTTCTACCCAAGTATCCTTACATTAACCTAATGCTAAAGTCATTTCCCCCTCACTTGCCATCTGCTCTTGCTCTATCTTTTAATTGGCCGATGATGCAAGTCATCGGATAATCTCATGAATCACATTACCCAACCCATACTATATAAAACCCGGAATTAGAGCTATCCTCAGGAGGAAGAGTTCGGTCTGGGTCCTTCCAGGTATTTGATGTAAATCAATAAATCCCCCTATCTCCCTAATACTTACCTGGAATTCTCCAGATCTCTCTCTTTTACTTAAACTACTCTGGACGCGGCTTTCACAAGACGTGTTAATATCTTAAATGCTCAAATTAATTGCATTTTCAATTTCGTATCATTTGTAGCTATTACTGAAACCTGTATATGTATTATGTTATAATTGGTTATTATGAACAATTTCAATTTACATAAGCATCAATTTGGTTAAATATGCATTAGGCAAAATACCAATAGAATGCAACCAAATAATTTAATTAATCAGCACAATAATTCAATCAATCAAATATCAACTTAATTTATTATTGTTGATATATACTATAAGAAGATATTCTGGAGTACGATATACATGTCATATAGAATTAAATATATCTTAAGGGAGATTAAATTAAATTATTTTATTAATAAAAAAATAATAGTAAAATGAATGATTTCAAATACATTTATTGTCTCAAAATTTAAATTTTTGTAGTTACTATTGATTTTAAATGAAATTTATATAATTAGAGATTCTGAAATTTATTAATTATAATTTCCGAAATAATTTGAATTAAATACAAGGTCAATATGTCTGAAAACACGGTATTTTTCATCCAATTTAGGAACTTGATCCCTCCTGAATATTATTTATATTACCTTATGAACAAACTAAAAAAATAGTACTGAATTATGAATTAGTGTTACATTTCCTAGATTCATAATATTCGTATACTCTATATGAAAACAATTGTATTACTTTTTATCACTTATTAAGTTAAACTTGAGTGAGTGTTATTATAGTTGCTCAAATTTGGTTATTGAAGTTAAATTATTGAATTTAGTTGATTTTAAATGTAAATAAAGAAGTGAAAATATTGAATTGGAGCTAATACTTGGAAAGGTTATCTTGTATAATAATTAAATTAGTTAAAATTAAACATAATATTAATTAATTAATTCATTGATGTTGTGGTGTATTTTCAAATTTATCAATTCAATACAAATATTAAATTATAATTAAATAAAATGTAATAGTTATTAAACTATATTAGTAGTTACTAATTCATATGATACAATATATGAGAATTGGTCTCAATTTGATAAATGAATAAAAGTATTGAAAGCCTTAGCCAAAAATTGGACATTTGATTATCCTATCAGAGTAATTACTAAAAGAACAAATAGTGACTTAATATCAAATCTTAAGGTTAATTACCAAAATTAACAAAATCCAATTGAGCTAAAATGAAGTTAGTCAAATTTGAATATTTAAATTCATTGATTCATCAGAGTAGCTGATACCTTGAATATAATTATTATCTTAGAATAATGTTATATTGGTTTGAATAATATTTGAACACATACATAAATCATGCTTGATTTTATAACTATTTGATCAGAGCTCAAATAATTATGAAATTTGGAAAATTATGATATTTCCAAATTCAATATATTTTCATGAGTTTGTATTTTTGATTCAAAATTTAAAAGTGCAAAATAGTTTATTACTGTGAAATTGAATGAGGATTTGTCAGTAATTAAAAAAGTGACTGAATTAAATCAAGATAATATTAAATTATCTCTCTTTTATGATATCACAAATAACAACAGAATATTATTTATAAATCAGATATTCGTTAACATAAAAAATTGTTTAAATTGATTGATATAAGTTGATGTTAAAACAAATTCGAGTACTTGATATTTATTTTGCTAATATACCACTCTACTAAAATTATAGATTTTAACCAAAATCAATCATTTGAAACTATGAAAATCGTTATGTTACTGGATAAAATTATAAAGTCAAATTAACTATATTTGGATAGGATTTCTAAATGTTGTTATCACCTTATTTCGAATGAATTAAAAAATAGTTGGCTTAACTTGAATATCTATTGTTGAAATTATAATCTTAGCTTCATAATTGCATAAATAGCCCCATTCAATATATTCACATTTCTATACTACAATGTCTAAGAAACTATCTTCTGACTATTCATCCTCTTCACCTATCTATAACAGTGATGATAATTCAAATCCCTTTATTCGATTTCGTTTAATTAGAGGTCGAAATCTCGTGTCCAGAGATTTAAATGGCTTTTCTGACCCTTTTGTTGTTATCAAGGTGGAAGGTGGTAGAGTGCAAAGCAGTAAGCAGAAGAAGACTTTGAATCCTGAGTGGAATGAAATCTTGGACCTTATTCCTGACTGGAGTCGTTTCCCTACAACTATCAAGGTTGTCTGCTGGGATTGGGACCGCTTTGGTCGTGACTTTATGGGCGAAACTAAAATCAGTATGAAGAGCTTATTCAATGAAGACGGCTCCCCTATCCTCTGGAGAAGTAATAATGAACCTTCGGAAGGCACTTGGTATCCTTTGGAAGCACGTTTACCTGACGACAACATCACTGGTGAAATTCAATTTGAAATGGGTATTGTTGCTTCAAGCGAAAAGCACTTAGAAATTCTGAACAAATACTACTATGCGTTAAGCCAAACAGCCAAACTTACAGCCAACAGTGAAGATAATCTGAACTCTTCGATTGGTGGTTCGAGCGACTCCGTTGATAGTGAAGGTGGCGGATTGGTATTTTTGGACATTGTTTCTGCAAGTGACCTTCCTTATGACAAAGCTGTGGTTGGTAACTCTTTCGATATGGATCCATTTGTTGTTGTAACTCTTGGTAAAACAACTTTTAAGACATCCACAATTCGACATGATCGTAATCCTGTTTGGAACGAGAGAATGATCTTCAAAGTCACTCAAGACATGTTGAGCTACAACATCAAATTCTCTGTGTATGACTATGATAAATTCAGCAACAATGACTTTATTGGGTCTCATTCTACCCCATTGCATTTACTTTTAGCCAATTGCCCTATCGATGATAACGATCCAGAACTATTACACCAAGTCAAGAATCTTAACGTAAACGAGCCAGTCTCCTACAAGGCCAACATGGAACCTATCAACTCTCCAAATCATACATCCTTTAAGCCCAAAGAATACATTGAGCCACCTTCAACCACCTTTGCCTTGAATTTGGATTTAGACAAGAAAATCTGGCAAGAGAAATTTCAGTCAAAATTGATCATCAAAGCTTCTTTCTGTCCCTATGCTACTATTCGTAAGAATTTCTGGTATGCAATGACCAAGAGCTATGATACTGATGGCAATGGTCGTATGAACTCCACTGAAATCATTACCATGTTGGAAAGTTTAGAATCAACAGTAAGCGAAGATACTGTTATGGGATTCTTCAGTCGTTATAATAAAACTCCTTCTCATGACGAGCTTACTTTCACTGAGCTCGTGACTTGTCTAGAAGAGCTTATGAGCACATCTCGCGTTGGAGGTTCAAGACCTTCTTCTCCCAATACTAATAGTACAGAAGAGCATGTTGTAACTGTGAGAAATTGTCCAATTTGTCAAACACAATTTCATAACAAGAGAGATTCTGATTTGGATATCGTATCACATATTTCATTATGCTATTCAGCAGATCCAAGTAAAATTGACAGAATCATTATGGGTAATATGATCACCGAAGCCCATGCTCAAAGGAAATGGTTTACCAAGATCGCAACCTACGTCAGCTATGGTTCATACGAAACTGGTGTTGATAATGCTAATATTTTGGTCCAAGACCGTCGTACTGGTGAAATCATTGAAGAAAAGATGCCAGTATACATTCGTATGGGTATTCGCTTGTTATACCGCACTGGTAAATCTGCCACCAACGCATCTGTCAAGAAGATTCTCAGAAACATGTCCATTAAGCAAGGTGAGAAATACACGGATATCTTATCAAAGAGAGAAATTGCTCCTTTCATCCGATTCCACAAGTTGAACACTGAAGAAATCTTGGATCCGTTAGATTCATTCCAAAACTTTAACGAATTTTTCTACCGTAAATTAAAGCCAGGCTATCGTAAACTTGCTTCTGAAGATCCCAGGGTAGCTGTCTCTCCAGCAGATTCAAGAGTCATGGTTTTCCCTACCGTTGAAATTGCCAAGCAGCTCTGGATTAAGGGAGAAAACTTCAGCATTGAAAACCTGTTGTCAGGAGCTATTAAGGACCCTCAAATTATTGATAATCTTAATGGGGGATCCCTCGCTATTTTCCGACTTGCTCCTCAAGACTACCATCGCTTCCACATTCCTGTCGACGGTATTATCAGTGATCCATATAAGATCGAAGGTGAATACTACACTGTCAACCCTATGGCCATTCGTTCCACTTTAGATGTATATGGTAACAACACTCGCGTAATCAGTGTCATCAATTCCCCTGAGTTTGGTAACGTTGTCATGTGCTGTATTGGAGCCATGATGGTCGGATCTATTATTCTTACCTCTACACCCAACCAGCCTGTTCAGAGACTACAAGAGCATGGTTACTTCGCCTTTGGAGGATCTACCATTCTTGTTTTGTTTGAAAAGGGTAAAATCATCTTTGACAAGGACTTGATTGAAAATTCTCAGAACAAGATTGAGACTTTACTTGCTGTTGGAAACCAAATTGGGGTTAGACCTTGAATCACAATTGATATGTATATATGATTCACCTATCTAGTTTTAATCTTCATACTTTATAATAATATTCTTAGTAATAGAAGACCCTTATTAAATACATATTTTTATATATTTTAAATACGATTAAGCGAAATCAATATCATTATTCTATATAGCTATATTTTTTGAAATATAATTGTAAATATATTTATTTTTTATTGTTATAAATCATTATTTTTTTGTGAAATATTGGAATTTAGATTACTAATTTTTGAAATTTAATTAATATTTTTGAATGCAAAAAATAATCGAAAAATTTGGAAATAAATCAGATTATTATTAAATAAGAAAATAATTAAATTTATGTAGTTTATTTATTTTTAAAATAAAGAATGTAAATATAATGTGATTGGAATTTCAAATATTTATAAATATTATATGTACTAAATGTTTAGTTTTTGAGTATTTTAAAGGTATTTGATTTAAAAAATAGGTATCTAAACCATTATTTAGTGTTTTAAGTTTTGATTAAATTATTTGATAATTATGATTAAATAAAGTTATTCATATTATTGATTTTTAATTATACTTAACGGAAATAAGGAGGGCAAGAACGTTTAGCATGAAGCCAAGCGGAGTCAATAACTTGGATGAATTTCTCATCTAAAGGTCCTTTTTGAAGGAAAGCCAAGTTATCCTTCAAGTGAGCAAGGGAGGAGACACCAATAATCACAGCATCTTGGTCGAGAGGATTAATTTTAGAGTGATGAACAATCCATCTTAAAGCAACTTCAACTAAGCTCACTCCTTGGTTTTCACATTCTTGTTTGATAATTTCCAAAGCTTCGAAATAGTCTTGTTTCCAATATCTTTCACGATATCTAAGTAAATGTCATTTTAGTTAATATATTGAAAATTATTAAATATTATAATTCAATACCTTTTGCCTTGCACTTTGGTGGGATCAAATCTAGATCCATCAGTTTTAACGTCTTCAATCTTATAATCTCCAGAATGTAAACCACCACAAAGAGGATTATAAGCATAAAAGCGAATATCGAATTTTTTCAAACAAGAGAATAACTCTTTTTCAATATCACGAGTAATCATATTATACTGTATAAAAATATATAAGTAATTTAATTGAAAAATAAGGATGCTTGTTATAATATTACCATTCCTTGATAGACTGTAGGCAATACCCAATTATTTTGTTTACAAATGTAATAAATTTCGGCTACTTGCCAAGAAGTATAATTGGACACTCCAAGCTTAAATCCAAAATAAATATAAAAGGTTTGATAAAAATATATTAAAAATACCTCTTTAAATTTTCCTTCTTTATATAAATCATTGACAGCTTTTAAAGTATCATAAATAGGGGTAGCATGATCCTAAAGTCTGATTAAAAATATATCAATAATAATTAATTACAGTATTACAGGTGCATGAAGATAAAAGATATCGACAGAGTCTTGTTTCAAAGCTTTAAGACTAGTTTCAAAAGTAGCTCTCAATCTTTCAGGTTGATGATCACCAGCTTGCCAAGGATAAACTTTAGTAGCTAATTTGAAACCCCATTTTTCAGTTTGAACGCCGATATCACCTAACATCTATAATACAAATCAATAAAACTGTTAAATAAGTATATGATAATATATTACAATTTCTGTATTTCCTTCGCAATACATTCTTGCGGTATCCAATTCAGTATAACCTTGATTTTTAAAATAAGATAAAAGTTCTTCAACTTGGTCTTGTTGATGAATTCTGGAACCTTCACCAGAGGAACCAAAGGTCATAGTACTAAGTAAATGATTATCAATATTCTCTTTATTGAATTAAAATTTAATAATAAATACCCAAGGATAACATTAGGTTTAGATTGTGACATTTTTAAATTAATTTTTAATGGTTAATTCAATATATTTTCTCTCATAAACAGTCTCATTTTAAAAACGTTTTTGTAATATTATGGGATTTTATATCAGTATAATAAAAATCCATTAAAAAACATTAAAAAAATATTTAATATTATAATAATTTATTATATCCAATTATTAAATTTAAAATTTTATTAATATTAAAATTAATTTATGAATATTATTATTGAAAATAGTTCTATAAAATAATGAAAACTACCATTAAAATTAAAAATTCATTTCATTATAACAATTTTATGCTAAATTTATAAATTTGAATTCTTACTTGATATCTTATAATAGATAAAGCTACTGAGAATGTATTACAATTTTATCAATAATTAGTTTGTATATAAATTTAGAAATAATTAGTTTTTATTAAATATTGTCTCCAAGTGATTTAAACAGTTCATAGTAATTGAATTACAAAGATATTAGTAATAAATTATATCTGAAATTATTTAATTAGTATTATATTTTCATATAAAAAATTTCTTTGATTAAAATTTTAAGTTTTTAATTAAATAATTTCAAAATTATGTAATAATTGCTTGAAAATCAAGTGTTTAATAGACCTAGATAAAATAGTTGCCTTCTGTAGCGCTGACTCTTAGATAAAGAAAAGGAAATAATTTATTGTTTAACCTAGATTGTAAGCCAGTACCCTAGGAAGATGACTGAAGTGGAAATTTAGTGATAGTTGGCATATTTATAATTAGGTTGACGTGTATTCCTGGCATTCAGGTAACACGTCGGATAGAATAATTGATTCCGAAAGTCGGGTGTATTTGTTGATCGTATTGTAGGTGGATCTGTGATAGGGTTTGCGAGTGATTGAATTTTAAGGGTCGAACGGGTCTGCTACGAAAAATATGTATTGTATAGCAATTAAAAAATATATTTCAGAGTTATGCGTATTTTTGAATAGAAATAGATAAATAAAAATATTTTCGAGTTGAAATTTTTTGATTATTGTCAATATAATTTAAATTTCAAAATTGCACTTACATAATATGTATATACATATCTTTATTCGACTATACACTTTTATCAATATTTTTTAAATTAATCTAGAATAATATACAAAATTATTTTCTTAATTTTCCTATAAATATACAAAAGTGTATAAGTTGAATATTTTGGGCGGATCCTTCGATGATTAAATTTAATTCGATTTTATCACATTTGTTTTGTTATTTGAAAATATATATAAATACTTATTTTGTGGTTAATGTTAATTATAATGTAATTAAGATATTAAGGAAGATATTATATATAATTAAGTTTACCTGATAACAATAACATGACAATATATTTGAAATCTGAGAACTGAAATTTAATAAATTATTAGCTGATTTTGGAATTTAATGATGCTTAATTTTTTTTACGCAGGAAATGAAGGTGAATTTGATTGGAACTTGCACAACGCATATGATGGATTTTAAAAGTATCCATTATCAATAATCAAGCTGGAATATGTCATAAAATTAATGCCACTTTTTCTTATTATTTAATCAATTTTAATCTTTAATTATTAGACAATAAACTTATTATAATCAAATTATATTATATAAATTTTAAATAATATGTCTAATCAAGAAGTAAAATTTCCAAGATCTTCTACTCACATTGAAGAGGACCTGCCTTTTGATTCAACTCATGATCTACTCAATCATAAAACCGATTTCTACACTACAATACAGAGTTGGTACCTTTATTTCTTAGAACATAAAACCACGATACTTTACGGTGCTTTATTTGTAGTATTGAATTTGATCGTTTTTATATTAGTGATTATATATCATAATCCCATTTTTGAAGGATTAGAAAAGTTAGCAGTATATTTGAAATCACTTGGTGTAGGGTAATTAATATTTTTATCTTTTTTTATAGCGGCTTATAATATTTATATTTCTAGTGGGATATTTATTCCTGTTCTATTCACGATTTTGACAGCATTCCCTCTAATTCCAGGTTATGGTACATTCACTGTATTATGTGGATTCGTTTATGGTTTCCCTCTAGGTTTTATTCCAGCATTTTTGGGAGGAGTTATAGGTGCTTCCCTTTGCTTCCTATTGGCTAGATATTTTGGAGCTAATTATGTTAGGAGTTTTTTAAAAAATTATTCATATATTGAATCGGTGTTGCAAGCAATTGAAATAGGTGGATTTCGTCTACTTTTGTTAATAAGGATAGCACCATATCCTTGGAATATCTTGAATTTGTTTTTATCCATTACTTCAGTGTCTTTTAAAGTTTTCATATTTGCTACAACACTCTCATTGGTTAAGTTATTTGCACATGTGTATATTGGATCGACTCTTAAAACATTAGTCAAAGGTTTAGGCTCGGGTTCACCATTCTACTATTTTGTATTTATAGTTGTTGGCTTAGTAGGTCTGGGAGTAACAATATATGTATATATGATATGTAAGAGGATGATCAATGAAGTATTACAGAGTAGTGATAAAAATTTTGATATTGTTGAATATGAATTAGAACCAAATGAAATCATCACGAATGATGAACGAGTAGGTTTAGTTCAATCTAACCAAATCATATAATTCTTTCAACAATATTATATCTATATACCATAATAATATAATATTGTGATTACTTTCACTTTTCTCAATTTTAAATGTTGTTGACTAATTTGATTTTTTATGTATTAATACAAATAATGTCTCTTATAATTATTGAAATGTTATTATTAAGGATATTATAATATTTTCAATTTGAATTTTGACATAGATTAAGTTATGTTTCACAATACAATTATTAAATTCAAGAACTAGAATTATATTTCTAAAATATAGATTTGAAATCTTTTGTTTTGAGGTTTTTGATTTAAGAATTAGAGTTCTAATTTTCCTTTTGCTGATATTTACCAGTTATTTTCAGGAAAAATACCATGTTTTGTCTGGTTTAGTGATTAAATAAAAATTAACAATATTAGTGCTTGACAAGTATACATTTCATTCAAAATCCACACTTGAATTTATATTAAGAAAACCATTAAAATATTATTGGCTTAATCCTTTTTACTCAACATCCCAACGTCAACATTTGCCATTGTATGTAATACTTATTTGAAGCATATATACAGATCTTTCAATTGATAATTTTTCATATTGGCTCCAAGTAACATTGTAAATATTAACAAGATTTAAACTTACATTTTATACAAATACAATCATTTACGTTATAATTTGCTGCAAATATATTATTAAAATAGGCTTTATTGGTACTTCTACATAATCCACATTAATAACTTTCCTCATTAATAATAATAAAAATTAAAGAAAAATTTGTATTATTGAACTTCAAATAATATATAATATTTAATAATAACAATTAAAAAGCTATGATAAATATTGATATATATATATATATATATATATATATGTCCAAAATTGATACTTGTAAAATACAAAGAATATTCATGATTTTTACAAAAATGATTAGATATTCGTACAAGTAATTTCAGGTATATGGAATGTTTACTATAATATAAAATCCTCATTAAATATAATTATAATTACCTGCCTATTTTTAAATTATATTATTAATTATTTACTAAATAAACAATTTTTAATTATTATATATATATATTTTTTAAAAAATTCATTACCAAAATTAAAATTTTATCTTTTAAATCAAATTTAAAATATCTAATATTTTTATACTCACTAAAAAAAATCAAATTTATAGGAATTCATACTTGGTGAATATAGTTAATGCCGAAATATAGGCCAGTTATTTTGAATATTCAAATTTTTAATAAAATTATTTCTTGATATATAGCAATTATTATGTAAGATATATTGCTTGTAAATTCACCTTTTTATATTAACTAATAATGTTAATTTCCAAAGATATTTAATATAATGAATTAATAGATTGTATAATATGAAACTAACTTAGTAGAATGATATTCTTATAATATTCATAGTTTATGATAGGATTTTTCTGTTTTAAATAGTCGTTGATTTCGTATTGATAATGAACATTATAGCTATTTAACCTCAGCATTATTTGTATTCCTTATTAAAAATTTTATAATGAGATCAAAATATCAACTATTGTCATAGTATTTCAAGAATATAGGATAAATATTTTACTAATATAAATTTTTATTTTTTTTTTCTATTATCTATTTAATTATGAATTTTAAAATGAAATACTCAAAATACTAATTTTTTCATTAATCTCCAATTATTTCTGGATAATAATATAATAAAATCAAGATGATAATAAATAGGCTTTATTTGATTTTGCTAAGTGATATAATTTATATAGTTAATATTAGAAAGAGTTATGTTTTATCTATATCTTCTTTTGGTTCTTGATATATTTAAGTTAGCTTCAACAAAGTATTATATATTGAATCTTCCAACTTATTATCAGTTATACTTTTTTCAATTTTTATACTCAAATAACTCTTTATCACAGGTTATAATTTATAGAGATTTGACAATAAATGGTATTAATAATTCTGAAAAAATAATATATAATAAATAAACCAAATTATATTTAAAAATTTGAAATTCCATTTCCTTTTGTTAATTAAATATCGATTAGTATTTCAATAAAAAGCTTCAATTATAATATATCTTTAATGAATAGTTAATCAATATTTTAGTATTTAATAAAATATTTTATTGAAGTTCAAATAATCCAAGTTATAAAAGGGAATTGAAAGCAATATTCTAATTTATTTTGAATTATTATATATTGGGTAATATTGAAATATTTAATTATTCCTATTAATAAATATAGAATCAATAATAAATCAAGTAAACATCATATCATTGAATATTTTATATTAAAAGTTAAATATATTAAGTAATGAATTAAATATCAATTATATTAATTATAACTGATTTTATTCCTAAATTACTAAAATAAAAATAATCGCTGTTATTTTATAAAGATTTATTTAATGAAAAAGCTTAAAATATTACTATTTTGATTGACTAATATTATTATGAAATATTATATTCAGCTTTATCCAATGATAAATTTAACATATTTAAAATGTTTTGAAATATATATGGTTTATAATCAAAAAGAATATTATAAAACTAATTTAATATTTGGAGACTTGTAATATTTTCAAATTTATAAAATCATTAAATCAAAAAAATTGGAAATTTGATTAATTTAATAAAAATTAAATTATATATTTTGCATTGTTTAAATTATTTACCTACCTTAACACTTTTCATACAAATAAAACATTCAAATTAATTTTAAATTATTAATTTATGCATATCAAATATTAAACTATAAAATTATAATAAAATAGTAGTTAAGTTACGCTAATAAGTCAAAGTTAAACAATTTAAACATATATTAAATATAATAGATATCTCATAATAATCAATTTTAATAAGCCTAATTCTATTTCTGAATATAACTCAATAAACAATTTTACTTGGATCTATGTTATATATCAAATTTAAATAATCAAATACTTATTGTTCTCAATAATATCTAATTGTGTATGGATTGAGTTCAATGGAATTTCAGATCAATTTTCTTTTAACTGTTGCTGATAAATTTTAAAAACCATTCTTTATTATTAATATAATCCAACTTACCTATTATAAATCTAAATATAATAGGAAGTAAAGTAGTCTTTCCAAAGCTATTATTGGGAAGAAATATTTAATTCAAAAATAAGAATTGAAAGAGAGAGTTGTCAATTTGACTAAGTATTAAGATAAGAAAACCCTTAAATACACTTATTTAACTCCTATTTAATATCAACATAAATGTTTTAAATTACTATTAGATAATTAGCTATTTTCTAATAAATGAGTTATATTGAGTTTTATATAAATTCCTGGACAATATAATATACTATGTAATATAGTACTTATATTATCTAATTTTCTTATAATTGACTCTTTATACTGATAAAATAATTCTATTAATAAAAATGAAAAAGAAATTATGATTAGCTCTATTAATATTAAAATTAAATTTAATAATAACTCTATAATCAATCCTGATAATCTTATTATAAGTCATCATAGGAATATCAGAATATCAAATCTATTAGTAATAAAAATATTACGCTTAGTATCAGTAATTTAACTATGAATATTATTATATTAACTTAGGATAAAAATATTGGGAAATTTGTTAATTTTTAATATTTTAAGTATACTATTATTTTTAATAAATTTTATATTTTTTTAATAAAATAATATATAATTAGGATATATAAAGGTTTGATATTGTTTTAATAAATACTTGTTTTGACTATTTTGATATAAATTACTTATTATTAAGTTCTTTATAGTAATAAAACTT
>JNEM01006955.1:0-12776 GCA_000697335.1 Conidiobolus incongruus B7586 | reverse complement strand
AGTATTTAATGATTTATTGATATTGATTATTTATTAAGAATAAATAATGTTAAAAATTACTAATAGAGTATATTATTAAATTATATTATAATTTGAGGTTATATAAAAATTATAAATAATTTACCTAAGTTATTATAGAATCAATTAATCTTACTTAAATTACATATTAGATTTATATATAATAAAATAGATTAAAATTACATAGTATAAATAATTTAAAATATGAATTATCTCTTACAAAGTTCTTTATTCAAATTATTGATCTTTATAAAATATCAACTTATATTAGGATTTTTAAGAGAAAATATTACATATAAAATAATACAAAATAAATTATCTGGTTATTTCATATTAATATGATAATATCTTATAAAATAATTATTTGAAACAAGTTATAGAAGGTAAACAATTTATTATTTTAAATGTTATAAAATATTAATAATGACAAAAATGTTAATATATCTAAGCTTAAAATTAGGAATATTCATAATATGATTTATATATTAATTTAAAAAAATAATCTACTAAACAAAATATTTAAAACTTTAAAATTAAAACAATAAAATAATGTACTGCTAAAAAACAGTATCATAAATATCAAATTATTTATACTTAAATATAAAGGATTACTGTCATATATTCATATAATTGAATATATTTAATAATTATATTATTAATATTTGAATAAATAACAAAATATAGTAAATTATAAATAAATAATTAAATTGGATTAAAATACGCTGTAATTAAATATAGTTGCTTTTGAACTATTAAATCACAAAGTAAAATAATATAAATTATTTTAAATTGCATTAGTTTAAGTTATTAAGAGTATGTCAGAATTTTACACCTTGGCAATAATAAAATTCTATTAATAATATAGGGATTATTATTAAATTTAATTAATTTACATTTTTTGTAACATTAAAACCAAAAATAAAATAAAACTTAACATTGAAACTTTTTACCATATTTAATGTATGGATTATTTATTATATTCACTCTGAACTAGGATCACTAAATTTGAATATTTAGTTAATTGAATTCAATCTTAAGTATTATGATAATTGATTAGATCATATTATGAAATTAATATATATTTAAATAATTCAATCAAAACTTTTTCAAATTTCAATATTCCCTGACATCCGATTCAAATCAAAATATGGAAAAGAGTAGTTGATGATAAACAATAGAACACTAAAAATATATTTTCATCTTAGTAAATTATTTGAGAGATTTTTGCAATGTTTAAATGAATACGATTAAATAATTTATTAATAGAGATATTGCTATCCAAAAAATTATATATAGCAATTTAATCAATAATAAAATAATATATAGCCTTAAAAGTATATAAAGGTATGAAAATATTAAGAAGTGGTATTTTTGAAGTGAAATAAAATAATGATTTCAAACTTAAATATCAATTGATTAAAATAATACACAGCTCAAATTAAAATGATTTTAATTAATAATTGAAAGTTATAACTGATCAATGTTAAGAGAGGTAGATATTGGTGTAAATATACGCCAATATGCAGTAAGTAAAAATTTTCAATAAAATATCAAATTATTAACCCAAAACTTAATAAATTAATTATTTTTACAAACATATAATATAATAAATAAATAAAAATTTATAAAAATTATACTTATGGAATTCAATACTGACACCAAACGCAATTGTAATAATTAACCCAATATTATTATAACAATTATATATTATAGAAATTTTCTATATTAATAAAAAAGTACAGAGTTATTAATACTTAATAATATCTAACTAGTGCATATTAAAATGAGTATGAAAGCTATTTGTGAGTTACTATTGAATTAAAATTCCCTAATACAAAAATGATATATTTGTTTTTACCCTCAATTTTATTAACTATAACTATCATATATTTTTGACTAAAAATAGGACAATATAAATTTCTCCTATTTTACCAATTTATATTAACCCTTGTTTTGACAAATAATTTTATAATAAATATTTTAAGTTGGATTCGTTATAGTAGTGTAAAAATTAAAAAATAATTAAAGTTATTAACTATTATAAGAATATGATAAGTAATAGTTGTTGGAGTATTTATCATAATATTAATTAATTGATAAAATTTGTATTAGATTTTTCCTTTAAGATTTTAATTATTAAATTTTTTAGGTATATTAAGAAAAAGTATTATTATAATATAAATTAATAAATTGATCGTTTAATTTAACCCTTAAACATTATTTGCTGCAAATTTTGGAATGGCTTGGGAAATCTTTTACTCTTAGTAGAATATATTATTTAATTTAACGTGTAGTTCAATATAACGAATTTTGTTAAGGATTTTATAATAAAAAATATTAATGATTGCATTAAATATGTAACTAAGGCTGGCAAAAATTTTTATATTATGAGCTTGGATCAGAAATTTGAACAATTTGTATTAATTTATGTTTCTATAATTTCGCATTAATTAAGCTTGGCCTGATTTTAATTTAACCAATAGGCTAAATAGATTAAGAAACAAACGTTTTGGTTGGCCATTTTTTTATCTCTTTCTTGTTTTGGTAATATCCAGCATTTTCGCATTTTTTACGCCTAATAATAAAAGAATTTAAATAACTGACACTAGTGAAAAAAGGATTGAACACAAATTTGAAATTAGAAAATAAAGAAATTAATTGATATTCTATTTAGGTAACATTTGAGTGAGCTAAATCAAACTACTCTACCAACATTACTAAACACTTAACCAATCAAACACACTAAGTGAATATTGAATTACGGCTTATTGAATCATTAATCAAAAGTAAAATTTTTGGGTCCAATTAATCATTCAGTGATTAAGAAAAGCTAATTTTTTAGCATTTTATAAATAAAGTTTCTATATAAATATAATCACATCACTCTCATTGATGTAATCCCTCTTTTTAAACTTTAGTTTCATTGATTAGTTAACTTTTATTGATAGTCGTCCCTTTATATTCCCTTTAATTCTAGTTGATTATTTAGTAGTTTTATCAATCATTCCTATTTATTTGGACCCTTTCCTTACTTCGTCTCTTGTGTACACTTATTGAACTATTATTTAGTATTTATGGACCAATATTCCATTTGTAAACAAGTGAATAGTGGTGCTTTTGGTCAAGTGTATAAAGCGATTGATAATAAAACTAACCAAGTGGTAATTTATTTTATTCTATTTAATTTCATAATTTTATTTAATATTAATTTATTAAATTTAGGTTGCTATTAAAAAAATACATAAAAAATTATTCGATTTTAATCCCAAAGCTAACAATAGAGAAATTAGGGTATATATTCAGAATTCCACTTTATTAATTATACATTAATATTATATTATAATAGGCTTTAAAAAATTTAAAACATAACAATTTAATTCAATGTTATAATTTAATCACCAAAACCAATTGCATTTATTTTATTTTTGAATATATGGAAGAGAATTTATTGGAATATTTAAATAATTTTAAAACCAACCTAATTCCATTAAACTTTATTCAATATATTACTAAAGAAGTATGTCAAGGTTTAAATTATATGCACCAAAGTGGTTACTTTCATAGAGATTTAAAACCCGAGAATATACTGTTAAAAGGAAATAGCATTAAAATTGCCGACTTTGGACTATGCAGAGAAGTTGACTTAAATAAAAAATTGACCAAGTATGTTAGTACAAGGTGGTATCGTGCTCCTGAGGTACTTCTGGGTTGTAAAGATTATGGCTGTCCCATTGATATCTGGGCTTTGGGGTGTATTATTACTGAACTAGTTTTGAGGAAACCTCTCTTACCAGGTGATAATGAAATTGATCAGTTATACAAAATATGCTCAGTAATCGGTAGGCCTGATTGCGCAAATTCTCTTGGCGGATCTTGGGATTTGGGTGTGCAAATGGGCCTTGTCATGGGATATCGTTTCCCTTCGGTCGGTGATCCAACCCTGATTTATCAACTACAAATGTCGTATCCTCACATAACGAACGAATTGATCCATTTAATCATTTCCACTCTCCAACTCGATCCGCTCAAGCGACCTAAAGCTTGCGAATTACTTACTCATCCCTGCCTAAACAGTTTTCCTGTTCCTATATATGATCTCAAAACACCTGATATGAATCAAGTGCTTGATACCTCACTTCCTGACTTACCCAATCATTCCCCTATGTCTAACAGCTTTATGGACAGCGATCGATATAAATTATCACCAGCTATTTCCCATGCTAGTAGCCTTCAAAAAAGACAAATCAAGCGGCGACCTAACTGTGTATTTGACATTTATCAATCAGACAGGACTCCTTCCAACTCCAGTTCTAATGTTGGAACTCCAAATTCCTCTACTCGATCACCTCAGCTACGCCGACTCTCTAATATTGATTCTTCCCAATTTGCACATGCTAGACGCCTGTCAACTCAACTGGACTGGAAATTCACTGGCTGTCAAAGCGAAAAATTAAACCGAGTGTCTCTTTACCATACGGATAAAATCGGTACCCGAAGTCTACCCCGAAGCTTTCAGCCTAATCGATTTGATATAGGAGTAAGTCCGAAGCCACCAAGTTCACTGGCCACAATGTTCCAGGACGTTATACCATCTCAAGAAAAGGTCAAGCCAGTACAAATGGATAAATTTGATAGTTTGGCGCAAGAACTGATTCATCTCATGGAAGAAAAAATTGATTCGATCGGCTCGAAACCACTGTATGACCATTCTATAGACATCAGCACATCTTCCAAAGACTCAAATTTCTTGCCTAATGGGTTAGGCTTGGAACTTTTCAAAGTATTGTAAATTACTACACACTGAACCCCAACACGTAAGTGTTTAACGCGAATTGAAAGATCACGGAATTAACATTTATTCGGAACTACTCATCTCTTCCCAATTAGTCAAAAGCTCTTGTAATTATATTTTTTTACCAAAATTTACCCTTATCCAATTGTAAATTACACTTCTATATTATTATACCTGAGTGATATTAATCAATAACCGAATTTTTTACTGTATTGCTTAATAAACTCGTATACATAACAACCTTTGACTGTTGAGTACTAATTCAGGTTAATTCATGCAAGCATACTTGAAATTCAACTTTGAATCAGTTTTCGAAAGATTCAAATTTTACAAATTCAAATGTCTGGCGTAACTCAGAGATTTTTTATTTTTAGATATTAAATAATTTTAGATGGGTAATTATTTGTTTAAAACTATAGTTTCAATTTATCTTTTTTTTATTTTATTTTAGAAATAATAATATAATCTCTTTAGATTTATCACTGAGATAAAAGTCCTTCAATTTACTTCTTTTAGAACTAGGTTAAAATTGTAATATTTGAAATTAATTAAATTCTTCATTAATGTTAAAGTATTTAGAAATATTTTAAATCTTATGATCAATTAACCGATATGACCTTTCATGCATTCTAGTCAAGATTGAGAACATGAGCAAATCTTTATTATGCCTGAGTATTATAAAAAATGATATCATCAAAAACTGTGTTGAGGTAATTAGAGATTTCTTTGTAAATTTTTATTTCATTTTGAGGGATATTTAATCTTTGTAACTAGTGCTCACACACATTATTTGGATATTATTTTGTCATCATTTTTTTATTAAATTATTAAAAATCATTTTTTCTTCATTATAATTGCAATTGAACAATTATGAATAATCCAATTCAAAGGTTTTAGAATTTAATATAAAAAAAAATCCATACAATTTCACAATCAATAACAAATCCCTAAAGTCTCAGATCTTTTTTAAAGCAAATATTAGCTCCCAATACAAAGTAATTCAAATTCTTACAATTTACCAATTTAATCAGCCCAAATTATACTAAAGTAAAATTATTTTATTTATTGACAATTATAACTAAATCAAATGTTTGCAAGTAATGTTCGAGTTCTTGACCACATGGTGGTAAAGCCCCTGAGTGATATAATTTTGCATCTTTATTTTTAGGGATTAAAATTGGATTTAATGATTGACAACTTTAAGGTGCTTTTTTTGAGATTTTTATTTTTTACTTCATTGTATATATAGTTTTTTTTTGAAATTTCTTCATATATGAAGAAAAATATTACTAAGAATATTGATAAAATTTTCAAAAATTATAAACATTTATTTCAATATGAAATTAAATCATAAATTTAGTTTAAAAATATTTTATTAATATTTATTTACTATTATTATACCTTTATACAATGAAATATTTTTAAAATTATTCATTTTTCATTATTTTAAAAATTTGTCAATATTTAATTAATTGAATTGACATTTTCTGATAAATGAATATGGTGCAATTATTAGTCAGTTATTATTTATATATACCTTATTATATACAAATATCTATTTTGTATTTAACATACACATTGATTGTGTATTAAAATCAATTGAATTATTCTATATTTTTAACTGTTGTAATTTAAAGTGTATTAATGGAAGTAATAACTATCCCAATCTAATAATTTCATGGCAAGTATTTAACGAAGTAATCAATACTATTAATTTTAAAGCTTTTATAATCTTTTATAAATATATATATTTTTTTAAAATTATTTATTATTTGAATTATTATTAAAATTAAGTTTTTTAAATCAAATTTATCATGATATAAAAATTTTGATTTAATAAAATTTATAAATAATATTATATTTAAGAATATCAGGTATTATTATTATTTAGAAATTTAATTTGAATTTTAATATAATATAAAGTCATAATCAACAAAGAAAATAAAGTATAAAATAAATATATTTATTATATTAAATTAGAAATGTAATATTGAATCTGAATAATATGTCATCAATCTTTTTATATAAAGTAAATATTGAAGTCAATATTAATAAGTGAAAAGATTTCACTCTATCAATTAGAGTTGATATTTAATAATATAAATTATATTCGAATTTTAATCTAATATAAAAATATATGATTAAAAGTGTAAATTAATTTCACGACAGAAATACATATTGATTCTGAATATTAATAAAGTATTAAATATGATGATTTATTATATTTCATAATTATATCTATAAGAATAAATAATTAGAGTTTCTATAATATTCATTCCTGAGTCAAAAGTGGTTTGAAACTTAGGAATTATTATAAATGGAGTACTGATCACAATTTGGGATGGTATTACTCTCACCAGTAGTCGATCCAAAGTCGAAGGTCCAATACCAATTGACACAGGCAGCGCCGAATTCGGTGTACTTGGGATTGATCATATTCGCATAATGCCCTGGAGAATCTACCCAAGCTTTAACTACTTGTTGTACCGACTTTTGATTCCAAGCAACGTTTTCGGCAACATATCGTCCTGGGTAGGCAGCATTGTCCATACGAGTAACCAATGTATCACCATCTGAGCTTGAATGTGTCATGTTCTTGTATCGCGCTTGATCAATACTATGCTTTAGGGCTGCTTGGGTAAGTACCGAATTGATACTTAATGGTGCTGCACCCTTGAGGGATCGTTGGTAATTCACTAAACAAGCCATCAATTGGATGTCAAAGGGATTTTGTTTAAGCGATGATAGTGGTAGCGGCAATTCGGGGCTAGAGTTGGGAGTAGGACTAGGATTAGGACTATAGCTTGTACTTTGGGGTGTTACCGATCTACCATATTTTGGATATAATTGTGTCTTTGTAGCAGGATAGCTATTATATCTCAGTAGGTTACCAAGATTCAAGACCAAAGCCGAGTAAGTAGATAATAGCAAACACAGTAAAATTCTTACAAAGATATTTTTCATCATGATTAACTTAAAATGATTAAGTTAAATATAAAATAATTAAGGTTAATGATTAGAACCATAGAGCTTATTATTCTATTTATACAAACTTAATTCCATCGTTTTACATAAATTTCAAGTAATTTTAGGGAGTGATTAAAAAATTTATATTTAATTCTAACTTTGTATTGCCAAGTCTCGTGGGCTAAATCAGTTTATCTGTTAAAATTCAATGCAAAAATTGCTTTAATTTCAGGGTTATTGACTAAGGTTAACTTGATTTTGAATGAGATATTTGGTTCTTAGATTATGTACCACTTTTAAGTTATCATTTATTATATTTAAAATTTTTATAGATTACTTGGTTTTTATAGTCCTCTAAATAAGTTAATGATTAATATAATACAGTTCATTTTCATATTCAAATATCAAATTTGAAAGAATTTGGTTTGGTTTATTAATGTAGATTTATATTTGAATTATATAATATGTAATAATAAAATATAGTAAAACCATTTTAACTGTAATTTAAAGGTTTATTAAAATGAACTGATTAATATATTTGATAAATAATTAATATTTAATATTCAAAATTTCATTTTATTAATATTATTAAAATTTTTATACAATTGTCAAAATAAAAAATTAATTTAATCTATCAAACAAATAATAGTTAAAGTTATGTAATTTATATTAAAACTATTTAGTATGAAATGCATAAAGAGAATTTGAAATATTTACTATATCATAACATTGATTAAAAATTTTATAATCTAAATTTTTCCTTAAATAAATTTACCTCATTATTTGCTCAAATCTTAATTTTTTGAACTTTCATTTTTATAGAATTTACTGATTATTAATTTAAGTATTATTCTCAAGGTATAATGTAAATTTAGTAAATAAATATCTTTTTAAATCTTAATCTTGTATTTTTTGATCTTGACAGATGAAAGAGTATATATTTGAGATTTTTAAAATTGAGTTGAACCTTGAATTTGGATAAATTTCAATTAAATCTTTAAAATTCTATATCAATTAAGTTTATTTTTCTATATAATAAAAATAATAGTTAATAGATATATCTTCAGTTATATAATATTTTATTAAATTTAATTGTTAAATTTGAAGACTGGACATATATTAATTTATTTAAAATTAATTCCTTTAGATCAAATCACAAAACTGATTAAAATCAATATATCATTATTCATAATTTATATTGACACATTATTTAAAATTCATTTAGTCCATAACTTCTTGAAATTACATACAATATTTTATACTAGAGTTATAATGCTAATTATATATATTTAAAAAATATTTATTTAGAAATAACTAAGTAAATTTGATCAAATATTACTTGAATAACATATATATATATATATATATAATTAAAAATTTACTGTAATTTATTTATATTAATTAATAAAATAAAATTATTAATAAATTAATAGCTAATATAATTTATTTGATAAATATTTTTAATATATAATATATAATATATAATATACTTAAATAATATAAATTTAGATTTCAAATCTTACAAAAAATTAAAAATAAAAGATATTTGTTAAGGGCTAGAGGGTATGGAATATTTTGAGCAATTGGGAATGATATTTCCTTGGCCACTCGTCGATCCAAAGTCGAAGGTCCAATACCAATTGACACAGGCAGCGCCGAATTCGGTGTACTTGGGATTGATCATATTCGCATAATGCCCTGGAGAATCTACCCAAGCTTGAACTACTTGTTGTACCGACTTTTGATTCCAAGCAACGTTTTCGGCAACATATCGTCCTGGGTAGGCAGCATTGTCCATACGAGTAACCAATGTACCACCATCTGAGCTTGAATGTGTCATGTTCTTGTATCGCGCTTGATCAATACTATGCTTTAGGGCTGCTTGGGTAAGTACCGAATTGATACTTAATGGTGCTGCACCCTTGAGGGATCGTTGGTAATTCACTAAACAAGCCATCAATTGGATGTCAAAGGGATTTTGTGTAAGTGCTGATAGTGGTAATGGTACTCCAGAGGTGGAGCTGGAAGCTGTTGTAGCTGAAGGTGCTGTTGTAGTTGCTCCTATTGCTACATTGGCCTTAGTGGATATTCCATTTGTACCCGCTGTAGCAGTTGAAGTACTCGTGGTTTTTGTTGGCGATAATGCTACATTTGTTTGATGTGTAGCTGCAACATGTAATGGAACTGTGGCAGTAGTTGCACGATATGTTTGAGTAGTAGTGGCATAAGTTCTGGTCGTTGTAGTAGTTGGGTATGTTCTTGTAATAGTTCTAGCATTTGTGGTGGTAGTATATCTCGTGGATGTAGTTCCAGTAGAATTCCTTGTAGTTGTAGTTATGGGCCTATATGTAACCAGCCTCGTATTGCTGAACCCAAGGTTCAAAATCAAAGCTAAATAGTGGAATAATAATAATAAACACAGTAAAACTCTAACAATAATCGAATTTGTCATTTTGCAGTTAAAATAAATACGCGATAGTTAACTAATTATATGAACTTGCAGGTGATAAAGTGATAGAAATCAATGATATCCTATTTATATGAATTTACTTGCGGATTTGAGATAGGTATAAGGCAGTAGTAAGGAGTCTTTAAATTAGTTAAAGCAGTTTGATTTGAAACCATGAAGTTTTTTTTCCAATTTAAATGTCACATTATTGAAATATTTATTCAAAATTTGACTATAATCTAGAAAAGAGGAGGTGCATAAAATTCAGGGTGAATATTTTGCGACTAAAAATTGAGATGAAACATTAATATTTATACAATATAATTCTGAAAATATTTATATTTTTTAAGCTTAGTTCATTGAATTTTCTTTAATCACAGTTATCAAATAGTGGAAACTATATTTAATTTTATAATTAACAGCCGTAAATCAAAAAATAATCACCAATTTTATAGCCCTGAATACTGGGATGATTATCAAACCTCAAAGTAAGCCTACTTTTAAGTTAGTTAAAGTTTAATAACCAATGTATTGCATTGATTAGTCACTTTTTTATTGATCTTTGATGGTTTAGAACGCTACTGCGATATAAGTATATAACTAATTCTAGAATTTTAATGTATATTATTATGTTAAATATGTTTAAAAAATTAAAAAAAATATTTGGAAAAAATATGGGTTTTTAAATTCAATCTAAAGAACACGTGTAATAACAAACAAATTTTAGTTTAGATATTATAAAATATCTATATTGTATTCACTAAAATTGTTAATTTAGATCTAATATATATTCCAATAAAATTAATTTACACAAAAAATTAATACAACACTAAAAGACTATGATTTATGAATCCTGAATTTGAACTCATTTTGATATTTCAACAAAGAGAGCACTATATTTAATAATGCTAAATCTTTTGTAACAATGATTAATTTAAAACTTTAAGATAATGATTAATTTATTTTGATCCTGAATCAATTCATAATATTTTCAAATAATTTAAAATAATAAATAAAACTCAACTTATATTCGATGTATCATTGATTTTAAAGATGGTTTATAAATTCTATCGATGAAAGTATCCTCAATATTAGTTCAATATGAAACTTGATCACTACCTCAGAATGAACCTTATTTTAGTAATTTATATAGCTAAATGGGTTTAAATTATTATTAAATACAATATGAATTTTTATATTTATATCTATAATTTTTAACAAATCAAAGATATTAACTTTTTAAAATTTCTTAATTTGAATTAGTGGAAAAATATTTGAAACAATATTTTTTTATTTTCTAAATATCTTTTTCCTTTGAAATTTATTATATATTATATAAAATCATATGTTATCAGATAAGTCTAATGTCAAAGTATAGAATATAAAAATGTATTAAGAAATATCATTTTTATAATAAATTATAGCGGTTTAAATATGAAATCATATATTTATATTTTTATCATAAAATATTATTAAAAATAGGATTTTGTATGTCTTAAATAGTATTTATGTTTTTCATCATTGAATTATATGTTGCTGTAATCCTTATTGAAAATTTTAATAAATAAATTTCAAAATGAGTCTAATAATAGATACAAGGTATTCAAATTTTTATAATGGTATTCTATTCAATATACTAAATACATTAAAATTATTATTATTTAAATTCAATGAATTTCTGTGTCTGGGCTTAGTTAGACACTAACGAAACATAATGAAACTAATAATTATATAGAATGAGTGTTAGTTGAACTTGACGATTTTGATTTGGTTTGAAATAAAATTCACATCCTCAAACAATGCCACTCTCAATTGTCTTAATCAATAAACCTTTAAAATATTTATATGTTTTAATTATTTTATTTTTTAATTAATATTTTTCAAATATTATAGAATGGAATTAATTAATATAACATGATGTAAATCAAACTTGTAAAGCAATATTTATCCAAACAGTCTTTTTATTTTCAAATTTATATTGAATGTTAGTTTTACCATTAATTTATATTTATCAATTATTATTTATTTCCAATTATAAAATTGAATATATTCATTATATATTATATAAATATAACTTATTGGATTAATTATTTGATAAACTATAATAATTATATATATCAATATATATTTGAATTTGATTAAATTTATTATTTTATTAATATTATATAATATTATTTTTTTATAATTTTATTTAATAATTATTTATTATAGAGTTTTAAATAGATAATTTAATTTATAATATTGTTATAATATATTTCAAGTTATTATATTGTTGAATTTGATTAACCAATATATGGTAGTTTTTTAATATTCAAAGCTATAAAATAGATAATAATAATAATAATAAATTATTTTTTTCCTAATATCCAATATTAGGACAATATTATTAAATCAAGCTTGAGTTTTAATAATTTATAAAATTATGATATATTTTATATGGAGTTTTATTAGAAACAAATTATAAGCACCTTAGCCTAATTTTTGGTTTAATAAAAAATATGATTATTTTTTGTATATTATAATCAAAATTAATAAACTTAAAGGAATATA
>JNEM01006949.1:0-14785 GCA_000697335.1 Conidiobolus incongruus B7586 | reverse complement strand
AATTATTTTTAATATTTTTTAATTGATTTATTTTTATCATATTATTATTTTATCATATTATTAATTATGAATAAGTTATAAATATTAAATATTATTTATATTCTAAATAGTAATTAGTAGTTATTAATGCTTAATAACTTATTTTAATTTGTTTTGATAATAATATTTTTAGAACTATTAGATATCATTTTATTTGATATTCTCTCAATTAATTTAATTTTAAATAACTAACTTTTAATAATTATAACTATATTTTCCAATCTAATCAAGAGTAACAATTTACCTAACTTAAGGAATTATTATTATCTATTAATAATAACATGGTATAATTATTCAAAGCACCCATTAATAAAGTATATAATATTATTGATCATCACTCAACTAATAGGTATTTAAACTCCCTTAAGTTATCATTCCTTTGCTATGATAACACCTATATTCTTTCCAAATCAAGTGAATACCTCTATTACCCATACTATCTACCATTAACCCTTGAATATATTAACCTATTACAATATTCAACTCCCCCAACAACACCAAATTATAGATATAATACCATATTCAGCTCATCCTCTCTCTTATTTTATATCAGTTATTAATAATAAAAAATATTAATTTAATATGATAAACTTATTTTTTGAATTATATATTAAAAATTTGATTGAAATTCAATTTCAAAAAAGTCTTTTTATTTAAAATTTCTAGCAATAATATATCTAACCCTGACTTTTTATTTAATTTATCTATATATATATTTATATTACTTTTTTTATTATAACTTGAGTTACAGAGGCCAAAATTATATACATCATCATAAGTTAGTTTACACTTATTATTCATTAAAATTAATCTTTAAAGTTCAAAATATTTATTCAACATCAAGTATAGTAATAATATTTTAATAGATTTATTACGGTAATTATTAACTTGTTCTTTTTGTCCAATTTCTAAAACAATTGTAAGTAATTTTAGTAAAAAAATGACTAAAATTGAAATAAAAATGAATTAAATGAAATAATATTAAAAATTTTAAATATTAAAATTATGTCATAATTACTTAATCATTTTGAAAAATTAAAGTATGTTTAATAAATAATTGAAACAGGATTTAATTCAGAAAATAGATTTTATCTAAGATATGATTTAATATCAGTAACATTTTGGTTAAATATTATTATAAAAAAATAATCATGAGTTAATTATATAAAATAGTCTTTATCATTAAATAATAAAATCAAATATATACACTATTTTTCTTAAATATTGAACACTACTTCATAATTATATTATCAAAATTATTATTAAATTTAAGCATGTTCAAATTTATAGTGTTCAAAATTCAAAATCATCCCTTCAATATCTAATTCAAAAATCAAATTAGTTACAATAAATAGTTTATTGTAATTAAATTTTATATGAACTCAATAGCAATGCAAAATTCTTATAAGTTTTATAGTTCAAATATCTAATTTGAATAAATTATTAATCTTTTCAACTTTTGTATCGTAAAATGTATGGCTTTCAATTTAATAACTTCTGAAATATATATATATATATATATAATTGGCATTATCATTTTGATTGAATTATTATAATATATTTTTTTGATTTTAAAATAATGGTATTGAATATCGGAGTCATTGTTTTGCCCGAAATTTATATTTATATAAAATAATGATATCTGGGATTGGTAGTGATAAAATTTCAAAATACTAGTCTGAGATTCGCTCCCTGTGTAATTATATATTGTCATAGTATCTTTAATTGATTCTTGTGTTCAAAATTAAGTTAAAAATGCTAAAGTCGATGATTGAAGGAAATAAAGAGTATAAAATAAGGTTCATGGTATAATACAAACAACAATGAGCCAAAAAAATTTATCAAAATATTTTATTATTCTTGTTTGTATATAATATTTGTTTTTAAAAAAAATTTTAATTTTTTTTTTCGATTCATATATAAATTAGATTTACATTATTCTAACTTTACCATTGAAATTCATTATTATGGCAAATCAATTTTTGATGATATAAGATAGAGTATATAATTATATGGTTGATTTCGTGTGTTGATTGATGATTCAGGCAACGTCTAGTGATACATGTGCATTCAGCAAGCGACATCTCGTAAGGGACTTGTAAATAAGGATAGACTTGATATTCATGATTTAAGGTTTTGTAAAAACAAACTAGAGAAAAATAAGGCTATATACCCAATGTAGTCACTAAATAGAAGCCCTGAGATATTGAAGAGAGTTGGATACGATACCTATCTTGCTGCTTTTCTGGACTTAGATTGGCCAAATCTTTATTCATTCCCAATGCAAAGCTTATGAGTCATTCTCGATTAAATATAAAAAGATTGTTTTGCTAAACCCTAAAAGAGCATAAGATCAAAAAAATATATAGTATGCTTGCTATACACTATCGCTGATTTTAAACATATTTTTCTTCATTTGAATTAGCGCATAGTGATTTAATTGCTCCAGTAACTGTAGGTAATACTTCTGATTGCTTTTATGTCAACATATAAGATGACACTCATGAGAACCAGTGAAATGTCATTCATATTAGTCATAAAAGAGATATTTTGATAAAAACAAAAAATTGGAATGAAAATTTTCCAAAAAGTTATCAATGATCATTGTTTAAGAAAGTATAAAAGGGCTTTCATATCCATCCTTGGTTCAGGTGCGGATTGAATTCATTTACTAGGCCCGACATTCCTAAAGATAGATTTTTAAAAAATTTATCGATTTGTAAAATAACTTGTTGGTGGTATTTGATAGTTGAGCGTTTGCATTGGAATATCAGTATTGAATTTTTCAGATAACCAAGTATTCTGGAGCTATGATATTCTGTAATGAATCCATATTAGTAGCTATGCTTGAGTTTGAAATCATCAGAATAAGATAATAATAAAATCAGATCCTTTTATCAAATACCCGCCAAATAGCTGCAGTTATTTGCAACTTTTATCCAATTGAATGGACATAGCAATTATAAAATTTTAATTTATTCTGAGATTCAGAAAGTATAGTAGAATGAACACTACGTTTACAGGATATGTTGAGAAAAGCATATATTATACTCTTTTTAAGTCGGTCATTGGATTTTGATAATTCGCTTCCACATCTTATCCTCTTTTTTCTATACCAATCGCAAGATATTGAGATTAATATTATTTCTACATGAATTTTATTTAACAATACCATTTTTTCAAGTTCAAAATTCAATTTCTAACAGGAAACTTGAGCATCTAGTTTATTATATATATCCACCATATCAATATCCAACACCTATTTAAACTATAATTAATAGATTTGTTAAAAATTAACTATTTCAATAATTTATCTATTTATTTAACAATCATACAAAAATTAATTATAATTCATCCCATGTTCATGCTGAATAAAACGATATATCAGTACTCTGGAATGATTTTGAAGCATTAAAATTGAATTAAAACAAAGACTTCCTTCGCAGATAATTGGATCTGTATTGTTATTTGGTATTTTTTGTAACAAAATACCACCTGAATCACATTGGACTATATATAATAAAAATGATCTTTCCTATTTTCTGATTATTGGTGCAATTAATACACCATTCAAAATCAAAATATATGTAAATCATATTTCCTATTATTTTATTATATAATTAAAATGATCAGAATTACCATATAGTACTTGCTCCGATTAACAAACAAATCCATAATGATGAAACCATATCATATATTCAAATAACAAATGATTAATATTAAACAATATTCATGATAAATAGTTTGTGATAAATGTTAAATTTTATGATAAGTCAAAGCTATTTTATAGTTATAGGAGTCCCATAACAATATTTAGAAAATATATTTTATGCATTTGAAAACTGTTCAACAATCTAATAGATAGATATGCATTTTCTATTTTATTATTCAATTTGAATTGCATAAATAGATCGCGCTCATTATCATAACTTATTTCTTAGAGCCAATAATCAAAAACCTTTTTTATTTTATCAATCGTCAATATTTATTAATAATGGTTTATTCTCCAGAATATTCAAAATTATATTTTAAATTAACTCTAACCATTAATCCAAGCTGTTATTCTTTAGAATACTGACATTTTTATAAATATTTTAGAAATTCAGTTTGTCACTAATAGTTTTTCAATATGAATCTATTATATAATTATAATTTGGAAATTAATAATTTACTTTGATTTATATATTTAATCTGAGTTTTATCTTACCCAGATAACTGTGTTAATTAAACCTTCTAAACATATACACTTTATTATAGATCATTTAACAACCTCCTTTCTAGTCTATTCCTTTCATATTTTAGTTTGTTTGGTACTTCATTGAAATATAACTAGAAATATTTAAGTGACTCCATGTAATTACAGTGTTTTAAAATTATTATTCATTATTATATAAATCCATATAATAAATTTGATCAATCATTTATATTTATACAGAGTATTGATTTTTAATTCAAAATTCAATTAAAAAATTACAATAAAGGATGTGACTATTATTTGAAAAAAATGTAATTGTACAACTTACCAAATAATTTTGAGCATCTATTAAATGTTGCAATTATTCCTTGAAAAAAATCTCGGTTATTTATGATTAATATTATTATTCGGTATTAAATAAAAAGTAGTATATTTTTATTAATTAGTATATATTATTCAAATAAAAATCTATAAAACAAATTGACTCTGTGACAATTATGAAAGAATTGAAATTAAATAATAATTGAATTGTAAATATTAAAAAATCATTTTGCTTATTGTGTTATTAATTTATCATTATGAAAATGAACATGAATTTTAAGATATGTTATCATGTTATTTAATATACCTATTTAATCATTTATAATGATAATAATATATTAAAAACTATACACAGTCATGGCTATACAATTTCTTTTTCATGTTCCTTGATTAAACAAAATAGAAAAGATTTATATTATCTTAAATTTCACTTTAATATATATTTATTATTCCAAAAGTATTGAATTATATTATAAAGAATAAAAAATTCAGAAAATAAAGTCTAATTAGGTAATTTAATATGGTATAAAATGATTAAAATTTTGAGGAATTAAATAATTGTTAAATCTTTTAGAATATAAAATTTTGATTGATGTGGTTCGGGACTTGCTCAATTTGGAAGTATTATCAGGTATCAGAATTGTATTAAGATTTCCTTAAATAGTTATATATTTTGAAGATAGCTGAATAATATTATACAGAAATCTTAACATTTTAATAGTTTGAATCGATTACTAAGTTTGAGCCTATTGTTTGGTTTAATTTTATCAGCATAAAATTAGTTGATAATTTTGAAGTTGGTTAAATAATCAATATAAATAAAATTCAGGTTTAATATACTGTTAAAAAAACTTTCAATTATGATATTATTAAAATTTATACTTATTAATATCATTTAATAGGATTCAAATTTACACCTATTGATTTATTAAATTTGAATATTTATTGGATTTTAGACATAATGAAAAATAAAATAATCCATTATTGAACTAAAATTAAAACCCTTAGATATATTAATATACTAATATTCCTAACTTTATATCATACAATTAGTATATTTTGAAAAAATTATATCAATTGGATTATTTCTAATCTTAACTTTTCATTAGTTCAATTACTTTAAAATTTTCCGAAACTTAACTAGTATGAATAAGGTATATACTCAATATGACTAATTATCAAAATATTAATGGAATAATAAATAACTATATTGATAACTAGAAAATGATCCAAAAGCATTAAAATTCATTTAAAATTTTTTCAATTATTTATCAAACAAAACAATTTCAGACAATTTTAATAATTCTTAAACTTTAAAATTTTTAACCCTTACATAAGAGAATTACCCAATCAAAATGACTAGTTTCAAGTGTAAAGGGATTTGATTGATTGAGGTAAATTTCAACCAAACTCAATAAAGTGATATATATTTAATTAATGCTAAATTACGTTGAAGAGTTTGGACTCTCTTGAATTTAATATTAATTTCCTGTATATTTATAATTTTCTGTTTAAATTGTATTTAATTATATTATATTATAAATTGTATTGTATTATATTTTATTTTAAAAATGACCCAACCTAAGAATGCACCCAATTTAAGCGGGGTGAGTTGCGACGTTTGTAGAAAGCGAAAAGTGAAATGCAGTCGGGATTTGCCAGATTGTCAATGGTGTTCTAAACATAAAGTGATATGTACTTACCCTTCGCAATCTCATAGGAGACGAAATGACAATTCTCCAAACACTGGCAAAATTAGTATCAATATGGATAATACTAGAAACAAGTACGTAGTCTTTAATAATCACTCTCAGTTGAGGTCATCGGAAATTCAACTCGTTAGTAAAAACAACAGTACTCATAGTGGTTTAAAGCAGTTCATCTTATACCAGATTATTCAGTCTAATCCTTTCAATGATAGTACGAAACTTAATAGTAGTAGTAGTAGTTCAACGCCAAACTCCATATCAACAACTACTTCAACCCAGCTATACCGTTTCCAATTACAAACTATACTACTATTAGTCAACCAAATTATCGAGAAGAAGCCGGACTTACTCCAATCTATAGAAACCTTTTATCAAAATGTGCAAAAGGGTGAACTTGCGAAAAATCTCAAACTAAAAATTTTTATGAATAACAACTGGCTCAATATTCTACACCACCCAAACTTCGACTCACAAATGATAGAAAATTTTTTCAAAGTTTTTAACCCGTATATTACTTACATTGGCAAATGTTATTTCTTCAAAAACTTACATCAGTTACCTCAAATTTTATTGAATACTATACGGTTTGTTGGGTATCAGTTTACTTGGGATCAAGATAAGCAGCTCAGGAATTTTTTAAAGGATTTGTGTTTGACTGAACTTAGACGGAATTTTTTTCAAGTAAATTTTTTAAATTGCATTAGTTTGCTAATATTTAGTTACTCAGAGGTGGTACAGGGAAATGTCAAAAAGAGCTGGGTTTATTATAATCAGGGTGCATTAATGGCGAGTGCTATGGGAATCCATTTGGATGTTCCTTCTTTGATTGAACTGGAGCAAGATAGAAGACATATTGTTAGATCGATGGTTACTTGCCATGATTTGCATATGACCGCTCTTCTGGATAATTTTATGCCCTATTTCGGCTATATGATATATACAATTAACAAAATAGACTATCGCTTTCAATTGCCTCCTACTCCCCATTGGAATATCTTGGAAGTTATAGATGCTCAAGCAAACTGTGTTCTAAAATACACTTTTGATCGGTACTGGATGCCGGCGATCCACCAGCTTGTGACATATTCTTTTAAGAGCGCTCATCATCAGTTGGAACTGAATGATTTGGACGTCAAAATCACTAGGTTTACAAGGATATTTGACTATTGCTATATCCAAGGGCTGTATAAATTTTTACAATTGGGTCAAATTCATAATTTCCCAGAAGCTCATAAAGTGATTGAAAACTATGTGATGGTATTCGCATTAACGTACCACCACTATATTTTAACCCTTTTTTCACAATATCCAGTCCCTGATAAATTATCTCATAATTCACCTCCACAATGGCTGTCACGCTCCTTGCACAGTGCTAAAGTCATATTCAATCATGCTCAAAAATGCCCCAAAAATTTCCTCATTATGCATCATCATTACCTCACCCTTATTTCTCTGTTCTACCTTAAATTCAGCTCAGTTATCGGCAATGATTATAGGAAACAATTCGAACAAATTCTACAATCAATTTATGATATGTTCCTTAACTATAGTTCCAAATTCACATTTTCACAGTCAACTACTGAAGCGTTCGAGATCATTTCCCAGTCTTTAGGCTATCGCCTTAAACACAAGCACATTACTGTAAATTAATGATTATATTAGATTGTGAAATAAATTTAAAAAATCAAAATGTATATTAAAACCGATTTAATAATTATTAATAAAAACCATTATTATATAATATAAATAAGTTCTCTCTATTTGATGAAATAAATTTCCAAATTTTTGGAAGTTACCTTACCACATTAAAAACCCCTTGTTTGTTAACTAGTTTAAATTCTTTCTAATTTTTGCATTAATATGATTAAAGCTCTAATATCGCTTTTTAGCACAGAAATTCTTTAATAGCTAAATGATCTTGAAATCAAAATAGGTTTAAATTTGAAAAATATGGTAGATATGGTAATAGAGTAAATTTATTAGATTTAATAAGGTCTTTGGTAATATTTACTTAATAGGGCTTTACATTATCATGAATGATTAAAGGATGTTTGAATACAATAAAAAAGTAATATTTTTTTGGATTTGAATTAAAAATGAACTAAAAGAAAATATATTTATTATAATAATTCATTGTAGAAATATTAGTTTGAAGTAAATACCTTTGACATTTATTTCAATAATAAAAAGAATTTTCAATTTAGAATTTTTTAAGTTAAGAAAAAATTTAGAATAGACTTTTATATTTAGTCCACACACTACACTTTTGAAAAGGAATAATCTATTTGTACAATGGATTCCAGCTTTTATTATTAGAAATAATTCATTTTAATAGTCTAAAATGAATTATTTATTTATCAATGTTTTGAATTGTATTATTTACTATATATTTTTTTGAAAAATTAACAATATATAAGGTATTTAATTATATATTAATTTTTAATAAAAAATAAGTTTATTATTAATATGAAATCTCTTTGAAGTATCCCAAGATGATAAATATGATTTATTTTCCATACATCTTTGAGATCTTAATCATTTCTTTTATTAGTGATTGAATTTGGATAGTTAATTATAGATTTGTCATTTATTGAGTATTGTCCTATTCTGAAATTACCTATCCAATAATAACTATTACCAGGAGTATGATCCTTTTCACTATTTTTTCATCAAATTATGGTAAATTTTTCTTAGTAGATTTAAATAAAATATAAAAAAAATTTTTTGATTATATTCAATAATAAAAAACATGATATATTTTAAATAAATAATTTTAAAATTTATTATATAATATTTATATTTAATAATTTCATATTTATTTAAAACAAAGTTTAGGCTTTACTTAAATATTTTTTTGATACCTTAGCATAAAATTACTCCTCAATTTACCAATAAAAAACTTTTTCATAACCTAATGATTTGTACTAATTACTTAAACATTACTTTTTAATGTTTAACTATTTGGATCAAATTTACCAGTTTTGAGATTTGTGACTTGATTATTACATAACTAAATGATTTTTTTTAATCTGACTAATTGGATCAAAATGACTTAGTAGGGTCAACGACCTAAAAATGATTCAACACAATTTAGATCATAGTAATATTAATAATAAATTATTCAAAGTTATAAAACTTATATAGCTATAATTGTATTTTTATTTTAATATAATTTATAAATTTTAAAAAGAATTTGACAAGTTGAAAAATTGTTTAAGTTGTTGATATTTTATTAAACCAATTTTTTTTCATTTCGTTTAAAGGTCCTGATCTTTGATACTTAGAAATTGAATTTTTAGGTCTACTATATTATTAATATCTTGGTGTATTAATTATATAACTGTATTCAATTATCTATATCCAATAGATTAATTATTAAATTTCAATCAATTATTAAAAATATTTTTTAAAAGAAAATTCATAAAAAATATATATTTAAACCCTGAACCAAATCATTTTATTAGTTAAACTAATATAATATACTATAAATAATCATTTATTTAGGATGATGATTCAAGGTTTCTAGTAGTATAATAAACATTAATATATTTTATTTTTCATTTGATAGTTAATATCCTAAAAGATGAATCATTTCTCTACTTGGATAACTTATATTATCATGGATTTAGTTAAATAATATTTATTAAATATTAAATAGTCCCTATATATTATTTTTTTATTTTCAATAATAAAATATATTTTTATTGAATTATTATTACAATTAACATTGAATAGTTGATTATATATTATAGGTCACTTTAACTGTTTAATTGATTTATGTTATAAATTTATTATAAAAATATATTATGTAATTTTTAAATCATTTATCAACTATTACACTATAAAATTTATTCAAAAATAATAATTTTAAGATAAAAATATTTTGTAAATATTTGTAAAAATATTGGATCTAGATTCCATTCTAATTCAATTTGATTCAGGGGAATTTATTAACAATTAGGACAAATAAGCAATTAACTGATGATATTGAGTCCTTGGAACATATCGTTTTGAGCCCTAGGTCATATCAACAATCTAGTCAACTTTAATTATTATATGAAAAAAATTGATTCAAGAATGATGTATTGATTGAAAAAAATCAAGGAGTTTGGATCAATTCCCTTTACATAAAATATGAAATCATCTTTTAGAAAATCACGAGATAAGGTCGACGGTGAGGAGAGATGATGAATGGATAATTGGGAAGGGATAATTCCATCATTTTTTAAAATTACCCAATTTGGAAATGTATGATCAAAACTACTTCTGATATCAATCCCTGCAAATGAAATTGAGTCAAGCTATCATAATCTTACGCGAATTGTTTGGTTTTATACTGGTATCCCAGGGCTTGGGAAATGATCATAAACGCTTCCGTGGTGGAATCGGAAAATGCGAATTTGGAATTGTAGTTGAGGAACATTTCGTAGATGGACTGTAGGATTTGTTGAAATTCTTTGCGGTAATTGTCGCTTATGGACTTGCCAAATTTTAGATAGAATAGCGATATTTCAGTGAGATAGTGATGATGCATAATTAAATAACTTCTTGGACATTTCTTGGCGATGTTAAAGATGACTTTCGCTCCGTAAAGTGCTCGGGATAGCCAGAGGGGTGGCGGTGAGTCGGGTGATAGTTGTTTTGGGGTGGGATAGTGTGAAAAGAGACCCAAAAGTAAATGCTGGTACATGAGCACAAACACCGTGATGGAATTTTCTATCGTTTTATGCGCTTCTGGAAAGTTGTAAATTTGTCCAAGTTTAACGAATTTGTCCAATCCCTGAATATAGCAATAATCGAGCATTTTTGTAAACTTGGTTATTGTTTGATCTAATTCTTTCAATGTGAGATTATTTCTATTAGAGTTTTTTGTAGAAAAAATGGCTATATGATAGATTGCAGGTAGCCAGTATCGATCGTAAGTGTATTTTAATATACAATTAGCCTGAGCGTTCACAATTTCTAGTATGCTCCAATATGATGTTGGGGGCAATTGGAATCGATAGTCTAAACATGTCACCTGATATATCATATAATTGAAATATGGTTGAGCATTATCAAGAAGACAAGATAAGTGTAAGTCATGACATAAAACCATTGATCTAATGATTTGGCGACGATCTTGCTCCAACTCACTTAGAGTAGGCACATCCAAATGGATTCCCATAGCACTCGCCATTAAGGCACCCTGATTGTAGTAAACCCAGCTCTGTTTAATGTATCCTTGCATCAATTCAGCATAACTAAAAATCAACAAACTTGTACAATTAATCAAGTTCACTTTGAAAAAATTCTGCCTTAGTTCAATCATACATAAATCCTTCAAAAAATTCCTCAGATATTTATCTTGATTTAAGGTGAACTGGTAGCCAATAAACCGAATCACTCTCAATATTATACTGGGCATCTGATGAAGATTTTTAAAAAAGTGAAATTTGCCAAGGTACGTTATAAATGGATTAAACACATTAAAAAAATTATCTATCATCTGTGTGTGGAATGTGGGATGATGCAGTACATTGAACCAACTATTATTCATAAAGATTTTTAATTTGATAGATTTGGATAATTCGCCGCTTTTTACACTTCGATAAAATGGCTCTATAGATTGTAGTAATTCGGGTTGATTGTCTATAATTTGACCTATTAATAGGACTAGTGTCTGCAATTTAAAGGAGTACAGCTGTGTTGTTGTACTAGCATTCAGGGATCTTGGTGAGGGACTCCTACTACCACCACTATTGCTGCTGCTGCTGCTGCTGCAACCACTACCACTACTACTACTACTACTACTACTACTACTACTAAATTCACATCCCGTGCCATCCAAACTACTCGGCCTTACAATCTGATACAAAGCGAACTGGTTCAAACCACCTTGCGATTTAGAAATTAATTTCAATTCACCCGAGTTTATCACTTGACTACTGTTACTTAATAAAAAATATTTATTCTTAGAATTATCCAAATTGATATTGATTTTTCCAGTTGTTGGCGATTTATCATTTCTCCTACGGTGCGAGTGTGAAGGATACGTACATATTACTTTGTGCTTGGAACACCATAAGCATTCGGGTAAATCGCGACTACATTTCACTTTACGCTTTCTACAAACGTCGCAACTCACTCCACTTACATTGGCTGTTGCAGTCTGCATCGTATTAATAATTGATTTAAAATAATAAAATACAATATATCAAAAATTCAATAAAAATAACCAGCACAACAATACTAAAGTCAACAACTATTACCAATAAACAGAATTTAATCAGTTAATCTGAAAAAACCTTCAAATTAGAATCCAGTTTCTCAGCATGAAAACAAATCATTAAAATTAAATTTGAGGATTTTTTTATCTCCCACTGTGATTGGTCAATATCCCAATTTGGAAATAAATTACAAAGTTTTTGATTTGTATGAGTTGAGTTGAAAACTTTGTGGATTTAGAAGTAAAAAAAAGTTGTATTAATAATCATTTTGGGTTAATGCTAAATATTCTTAAATTTCTATTCAAATTATTATAACTTTTAATTTAGCTTAATTCCAACTAATTTAGGAAAAAATTTATCACAATTATTATTGGTATTTAAGAGAATTTTTTAATAATTGAGGTGAATATTAATATTTTATGTGAGTTTTTTATGAGGAATTAAGTAATTTACATTATTTTTTTATTTATTTCAATGCAAGGTAAGTATTTTATAAACATTTTATTATTATTTTGTAGATTATTTTTTTTAAATTCATAATATTAAAATTTACTAATACTATTCATTTTTGATAGCTTAAACTTACTAACCTTTATAAACCTAATTTGAGCGAAAGATACTTAATGGGGTAATTTTAACCTATTCTAATTCCTTCATACTTTATTTGGATCGAATTGTCTTGCTCATATCAAGTGAAATGGTGCTGCTATGTTAGCGGTGGTAAATCTCTCAGCCACAGTTTTGAGATTTTTCATTGAAATTCTTAAATTTCCAGAATATAACTCTATTATGATTGGATGAACTTTGTTTATTTGAAAATTTTTTTGAAATTCTTGAGTGAATAATTTTTCTGAATATTTTATTATAATTAATTAGTTTGCAATTTGATAATAAAAATTTTGTGTTCAAATATAGTTTTTGAATATTATTGTTTAATCTGATTATAATCAATTATACTGTCTCTTCAATTTGATTAATATCAATTTATAATCAAAATATTCGGTAAACAATACAATGATTATTATAATAAATCATTGTTATATTTAATTAATTTAAAGTTAATTATTCTCAACTCCTTCCAAAATCGTTCTATGAAAATAATTTGTGATATGAAATGTTTATTGTTTACTCAGATTTATTAGATTATTATTTAAATATTTATTTATCATTATTTATTCTAATAATTCTTTGGCGATATAATTTAAAGCAATGATATTTTAAAGTGAATATAATTTAAGCTTAAAGTTGTTCTAATTATTTACTAAGTCGACTGAAAATGATGGATATTAAATTGCCATTTATTCATAATCGCGATTTAATCTTGAAATAATATACACAACATTCGATATATTTCACCATTTTCATTTATTCAAACTAAGAAGTTTAACATCGTTGAAATATTGGTTAATATTTATAGTATTATCAATACCATTCATAAAAATTCCACCATTTGTTTACACCTTGAATGTGGCATTACAGAAAAAAACAATCATACTATGAAATAGTTTCATAAGAAGTCGGAACATATAATTCCAAGTTCAATAAAATCGATTCATTGGGTGTGGAATATCAACTCGAAAATCTTTACAATCTGAATAAGGCAACCAAAATCGGCTATTTCTCGTAACGTTTTAACAATTATGAAAATTACCTCTTTTAACCTTCATCAACGGAATTGTATCCGAAACTCAAGTCACAATATTTATTGTTGCTACAATATTAGTAGTGCTCTGAGATGAATATGTTTATATACAATACAAGAATCAATATTTGGAATTTGGGTTTGGAATTATTGAAAATTTGTTAGTGGCGATTATATCACATTTTCAAAACAAATTTCCCTCCTTTAATATTTTTTGATTTACACATTCAATATCAATATTTTAATATTTTTTGGAAATTTAAAAAAAATTAATTTTCATGTTTAATGAATATTCCCAATTTATCTTTTGGATTAGGATGCATATTATTAAATGGTTCAAATATTAGAATTTTTAATAATGTACATTATTATTATACTTAATTATTTATAATTAAGTCATCTTATAGTTTATATTTTTTATCATTATAATAACAATAATTATTGGTTTATTATTCTGATTAAATAATTTTAAAAAATTTTTAATAAATTTATATTTCCTAAATATTAGGTTGTTAAAAGAATAAATTTATTAAATTATATGAATATTTATATCAATTATAAATTTTATAAATCTATATATTGATAATATAGCTTATTTTAATTAAATAACATTATTAGAAAATTAATAAATTTGATAAAAATAAAATATATAAAATTAGGTTATATAAAT